>NW_004624805.1:6813956-6898975 GCF_000247695.1 Heterocephalus glaber
CCCGCCGCCGCCGCCCGCCGGCCGCCCGCCCGCGGCCGCTCCCCCTCCCGGCCACGCTCGGCGGCGGGCATTGATGGTAATGTATGCGAGGAAACAGCAGAGACTCAGTGATGGGTAAATCGCCTTTTCCTTTCGGGCCGGGCGGCGGCGGGGGGCGGCGGGGGGGCGCCTCCCGATCTGGAGCGGCCGCGCCGCCATTTTTGTTGTGAACCCTGCTCGGGAGCGGCCGGGCGGAGGAGCGGGGAGCTGGCCGAGCCGGGGCGGAGGAGCGGGCCCGAGGGAGCCGCGCGCGTGCGGGGTCCGCGCCGGGCGGCCGCCGGGTCCCCGCGGGGCGGGCGCGGAGGGGACCTGTTTGCTCCCCCGCCCCCCGCAGCGTCTCATGTCGCCTTCTTTCTTCCTGTTTTTCAGCTGTCACGACCGGAGGGGGGACTCGCAGCCTTACCAGGTACCAGCCGAGGCCGTGTGGCGGGTGGGAAGGGGCCGGCGGGGGAAGGGAGGGCCTGCCTGCTACTCGAGCGCAGGCTTCAGAAGTCGCTGCAGGCCTTTGGCTGCAACAAACCCGAAACGGGCGCCGCGAGCCTCCCGGAAAGGTGCTGTTGGACTCCATTAGCGCTCCCCAGTAAGGCCTAGTGACTTATTTTGACAGGTGATTTTAAGAACTTTGAGTTTTTGTGGTTTTTTTTTTAGGAAAAATCATTCGCAGCCAAGACCACCTGACTTAGTTACTCTGTTTGAGTGGGAAGGAAAGGAAAGCATGCAGGGATAGGGGCCTTTGCAGGCGTGTTTATTTACTGTATTGGGGAAGTGACATTTCGTGTTTAAGTTATTAAATTAGGTCCAAAGCTCAGGAGAAACTGTAAAGTGCTTTGTAACTCAAGTCAGTTGCAAGCTCCTCTCCCCATTTTAATTGTTTTCCGGAAAGTAATTGCCTTTCAAATGAAAGATGATGATTTTGTTTTAAATAAAAATTAAGATGTTTGCATACTTAGATAATTCATTCACATGTAAATAGTTGTACTTATGCAGGTTACTTTTTGTCACTGCAGTTGTTGCAAGTGAAAAGTTTTAACAGAAGTGAGGAAGAGATTGCTAAATGTTACCTGTTGGATGACAGCAGAAAGACCTAAGAGAGCAGTTTCTAACCTGATTGTTTGGTTACCGTCCAACATGAATTGTTAAAGTTCCAATTAAAAACCTTAGGTACCCTGAAGTTAAAACATTGTTCCGAATACAGTATATGCATATGTCAAAGATTATTTGCTAATGCATCTACCCGGAAAAACATACTGATTATGAAGGACTGGTGTATCGTGGTTGTTTTAGGGTAGGTGTAGAATAAAACTAAACCATTATTTTGAGGGCATTTCATTAAGTTCCACTGTGCCTTCTTGGAAACATTGCTCATGTTGGAGCAATATTTATTTGGCCAATATTTTTATGGCTTAAAATTTTGTTTTCTGCACTTGCAAAAGTGTAGGGTGGGGTCTGAAATACCTTTGAATCAAAGAGATGGAGAATCACCCTTTCAGAGGTTTGTATAAACATACATATTCCTTTTTCACGAATTGGTTTTAGTAGTATGAAATATTTTTTCTTTCGATTAAACTTTTCAAAAAGGGATTTCAGACACTGCCTAGAAATTATAATTTCTTGTATTATAAGAAAATGCAGTGGATTTCTTTTTGTGGTTACATTTGATATTATCAGGAGTCTTTAACAGTAACACTTAAACATTTATGTCTCATCTGAAGGGCAGAATTAAAAATGGAAATTTTGATTTTATTGATAAAAATTCTTAAAACTGAATGAAAATAATGTACCAAAATGTATGATTAAATTAGGGAGCTGAGTTTAAAGTTTCAATTCTCTGTCTTCTTTTGGGGGGGTGATGTTTTACAGGCACTTAAGTATTCATCGAAGAGTCACCCCAGTAGCGGTGATCACAGACATGAAAAGATGCGAGACGCCGCAGATCCTTCACCACCAAATAAAATGTTGCGGAGATCTGATAGTCCTGAAAACAAGTACAGTGACAGCACAGGTCACAATAAGGCCAAAAATGTGCATACCCACAGAGTTAGAGAGAGGGAAGGTGGTGAGTAGCTTTCTTGTTGAAACTTTCACATGTATTTATTTTTAATTATAGCTCTGTATAAAACAACGAACATAGTAAAATTTCCAACTTGAGAAAGTTACTGTGTGGTTGTATCAGTGTAATTTTATTATTTTGATTCACATGTAAGTTTCACTAGGAGTAAGATGGAAATGTACATATTTATTAATACATTCTACCATTATTTATTAATGGGAAAGATAGGGGACATTTTCAGAACAGGTTTTTCAAAAACAGGTTAAAAGCCATTTGTTATTCAAAAAAATAAAGTTTTATTTTTGTTGAAAACATTTAAAGCTTTATCTTCACATTCTCCAGGGTCTGAAAGTAACTTCTATATATGTGGTCACTGAAATAGTCACTTGTAAAAATTAGCCTTGGGGCTGGAGATTTAGCTCAGTGGTTCCTCCACCTGCCTCACAAGCGCACCATCCTGAGTTCAATCCCCGGTACCAAAAAAAAAAAGCCTTATTTCTGTTGCATATTGCCGCACTATCCTTCAGTTATTACCTTCCTCAAGCTCTTTGTGGTAGGTACTGAGAGTAAATATTCAGACTAAATTTGCTCAGAAATTTCCAAAATAATAGATATTATTTCTAAAGCATGTATTGAGCAAACTAATTTCACTAAGGTATTTAAAACATTTATGTTTCATTCCACTGTAAGATTTCATAGTAGTTAAATGGCTTAGTATTTGAGTAAATTATACAATATTAATTGAAAGCTTCCAAGGCAACTACTAGTAGATAGAGTACCATGTGGCTTTTTCCCTATCACCAGCTAGCTTCTCAGTACTTGACTTGCTTTAAGATACCCCTGTCGGCATCTTCTGGTCTTGTCTCTTTTTTTTTTTGGGGGGGGTTACTGGAAATTGAACTCAGGACCTTGTGCTTTCGAGGCAGGCGCCGGAACCACTGAGCTAAATTCCCGGTCCCTGGTCTTGTCTTTTTTTTGCCTCTTAGGAGAATCAGCTTTACTCTGTAAGCATGTATTGAGAAACATTGGCCTCCTCTGTATAATTAATGAGTTGAAATTATTAATGGTTAGAAGATTTCACTACGGTGGAGTAATTTGGGTTAAATGGGAGGAAAGTAGTTCTTTGTTGAATATAGCTAGTTTTGTGCTACTTGTGCAGATGGACCACTGTAAGAGTAGCAGTTGGGTTTGATTAAAAGTTCTTTGGTAGCAAAATGAAACTATTAATGTTTTCATTATGTGGGTTAATTTTCCATAGTGTTAGAAAGAACCTCAGATGGTGACTATGTATCATCCACTCTTCTATAATGGATTTCACTTACTATCTCTTGGATGGTAGGTACTAGCTATACTGCACTGTGTTTTAGTTATTTTGAAAAATTTAATGATTATGGCAAGATAGTATATGGCACCTCATCTTCTTATAGGTTACGCTCTTGGGTTCTTACTTTATATGTGGTGGGGTTTTTTGGGTTTTTGTTTAGGACCCAAGATGTGTAGCTCAGGCTGGCCTCTTAACTCACTTCAGTCCTCCTGCTTCAGCCTTCTGAATGCTAAAATTGTAGGCCTGCCCCCCACCTCTGGTACTAACTCATTTTATTACTGGACAATCAGTCCATTCCCAAAACTAGAAAGAAGGCAGTTTACAAATCAAGGAAACGTCTGCAAATGCTTTCATCCATTCCAGTGAATCTTTTACAGGTGAAATACCAAGAATGTTGTGTTGCTTATCTGTTCAACAGGCATTGGGCATCCAGTGTGTGCCCATTTGATACTCCTGGAAGTCAAGATAGCTGTGATGCTTGGCCTTGAAGCTGTTCTTAAATGCTTTGACTCCATTACTCTAGTTAGTGGTGGTTTAGTTACTTACTATTCTGTAATTTTTCTTTTTTGCTTTTCAATCATGTATGGACTTGTTGACTTTTAGTTTCCTTTTGTATCTTTGTTGATAATTTAGCTCCAGTTATAAGGAACTTATTTTTCTAATTTGGACATTTGGCAAGCCTCACAGTTCTAGTTTGTTTTTTTGTTTGTTTTTGGGTACCAGGGATCCAACTCCTTGAGCTTACGGGGCAGGCGGCAGAACCACTGAGCTAAATCCCTGGCCCGCATTCTGGATTGTTTTTAGCAACTGATGTACCTTTAGAACCTTGCTTTAATACTATAGCTCCAACCCTGTCTATACTATGTAACAGTTGGCTGCCATATTCCTTATGAAGGAATAATACTATAAAATGATATCTCCATTCTAGAGTTCAGAATACATCTTTCATGTTAATTTTATTTAAAGATATAAAGTGGTTTCCTCTTTTTTTTTTTTATTACGTTTATTGGTACATTTTAGGTGTACAGTGCAATTGGTAAAGTAGTTTCCTCTTTTTTTTGGTACCGGAGATCAAACTCAGGACCTTGTGCTTGCAAGGCAGGCGGCGGAACCACTGAGCTAAATCCCCGGCCCCAAGTGGTTTCCTCTTAATACTTACTTATCATACTTTGACTTTAGGTATAGATAACACATATTTTATAATTGCTAATATGTTTAAAACTAAGTTTTTTGAAGTATATGTATAATTTAGTAGAATTATGAGTTACCTAACATTTTTATCTTTAAATTCAGATATGTCTAAATACTGAAATATATAAATTAGAGCCATTATCAACAATCAAATATGCAAGTGAGATTGTGCTCTCAGGCATACACAAGGAACAGCTTACTGTAAGAACTGTCACTGTATTGTTCATTTAACTACTTGTTTCAAAACCCTGTCGTTGTTCCTTTCGTTGTAGCCTTCTTTAAATCTAATGACTTTATTAGATATGTAAAAGCCCACGTGCAATGATTTGTAACTTGGATTTTACAAAACAAGCAGATAGGAAATTTGTAAAATATGTTTTCCTTAAGCTTGGGCTTTACTGGCATCACACACAGCATTTTTTTTTTTTTCAGTAATCACTGGATTTCTTAGTATCTTAGATTTTCTTAAAAATTGACAGTTCAGAAATAGCATATAAAAGTATTTAAAGATACATTGTAAAAAAGTAGGGATTAGGGATTTTTTTTTTAAGCTGTAGCAATCTTTATATTAAAGTAAGATTTACTCCTGTTCAGTGTACATAATTTGAGATTTATATCCTTTAGAATTTATTAAAGGGAACTTAGATGGTCTCATAAACTAGAGGTTATGTGAAGCCATACTTTAAAAGGTACCTTGGTGAAATTTTTGTGTATTCTGATCTGTCTGTAAACATACAGTGTTTTATTTTAAAATAACCAAAAGCAAAAATCTTACAGCCAGGCGCGGTGGCACCATGCCTGAACACTCAAAAGGCTGAGGCAGGAGGATTGCCACAAGTTCAAGGCTAGCCTGGGCTCCATAGTGAGTTCAAGGCAAGCCTGGACTGCATAGGATGACACTGTCTCAAAACAACAACAATAAAATCTTTCTGTGCAGTCAGTTTTATTTTTGTAGCTTAGGTGTAGTTTTTAAAGACATAATTGTCACTTAGATCTCAAAAATAATGAGCACACAATAATACAGACTGAATTTGTGCTTTTATGGGCCTTTTACTTTCTGTTTTCATTAAGTTCAGAAACAAGGTAGAAGGGAATCTTGAGTTTCCTTAGTTCTAGTCTTCTTTTAAATACTAGTTTTAAATAGTTGTTTTACCAAGTAACTTTAAATTTAAAATAATTGTACAAATTAACTGTAGGAATGAAAGATGTTTTTGTAGATACTCTATTACATTGTTCCACAGAATTTAAATATCCTTTTAATCTGCACACTGAAGTTTTTTTTTAATCTTGTCAGCCATATCTAAGGAGATACTTTGAAATGCATTTTCATCTCCTAATTTTCAAAGTTTATTAACAGTTTATTTATTACTGGTTGAGCATCCCTGATCTGAAAATCTGAAATCAGGTTGAGCATCCTGTTAATCCTCAGGAACTTCCAGATTTTCAGTGAGGAGTGCTCAAGTGAATAATGGTCTTTACAGTCCCCTCTCCCCCCATAAAAACCTCCAAAATCTAAAACATTTCTGGGCCCAAGTATTTTGGATATATTAAAATTTTGAAGGGCTTACTCAAAAGGGATCATTTGGGGATAATTTTCATGGTTCTTTATAATATTTGAGTCTTTTCCCATTATATCCTATACTGGTAAATTGTACAGTATGGCTTTTGGCCATTTAAGTAACTACATTTTAGGGCCCAGAATTTAGCTCAATGGTTCCACTGCCTGCCTCAAAAGCACAAGGTCCCAAGTTTGATCCCCGGTACAAAAAAAAAAAAATCCATTTTTTTTCCACCACCTGCCTCAAGTAACTACATTTTGAATGAAATATATTTTGCATTTAGTAATGTTAGTACTATAAAATGCACATTTGATCCTTATGTTGATGTTGGAAGGTGAAACAGATGGTGTCCTTATTTTGGTAGGTTTATAAATGAGGGAAAATTCGTTAGTATAAAGTTGAATTTGTTAGTATAAATAGTGACAGCTGAGTCTAGAAATTAGGTCTCTGCTCTCGGTCAGAAATACAGGTATGTTGGAAGCATGTTTGATAGTGTTTACTAAGGCAGGAATTGAAGATATTTTTGCTTCTATCATAGTATTTTCACCTGACTTACCTCAGTGCTTACATCTTGCCTCACCTAATTAAGTACAGTATTAAAGTCAGGACATAGACATTGGTACAATGTATATGTGTAATTCTAGGCCAAATTTTCAAATGCTTTTATTTTTTAAAATTTTAATATGAAGGCATGCCATAATTTTCTAAGATTAAGCCATATTTTTCTTCACATTCAGATACTTGTTCACAAAGAAATTTGGACATTTAATATAAAAATAGTTTGAAATGGTTCACTTTGACCTTTCTAGACAGTCTTAATTTGAACCACTTTCTTTTTGTGCTAAATGTAAAGTTTTGGTGTAGCATATGTAGAGTTTTTGGTCCTTAATATACAGAATATATTAATTACTATATCTGTTAAGAATCTGTTACTCTGTTGTGTAGAGTGGTTTGGGGGTACTGTATTCTGTGATGCTATAAAGACTAAAGATGATGTGAGCTAGGGTATCTGGGACACTAAAAGTGCTGGGTTTAATCATTACAAACCAGTTATTTAGAGTTTGATAATGTATCCTTGTAACTCCTTTTTGGGGTTTATGTAATGCTTTATAATTTTCAAAGCCCTTTGTATTGTTTCCTATCTGCTATCATAACACCTTTTGAAATAGACCAATCAGCATTTTTCTCGGTATACTGATGAAATTATAATCCAATTATTAAAGTCTACTATTTACTGTTTTTGAAACTGGAAAGTTGGTGTTTTCACATTAAATTTTATTAATACCTTCATTCCATTTCTACCTTCTAATTATTCTTCAAGTATAACCATTTCTCAATATTTGCAACAAACATTTTAGTCAGCCTTTGGGGATTCTGCAGGATCTCCCTGCTTCTTTCTTTCTTTGTACATAAACTTCTCCACACAGTAGCCAGTGTTGTCTAGTTCAAATGCCAGTCACCTTAAATCATTTAGGCTCACAGCCCTCCAGCGACTCCTTGTTACTCATCAAGGCTTGTAAAAGACCCTTGGTAAGTCTGATGTCTAGTTATTTCTTCACCATTCTCTACCACTCTTCCCCTCACTTGTGTTCTTAATGATTAAATTGGCCCAATAGGGAAGGGTTTGTATTTGTCTCCAGGCTTTTGCGTGTTAATGCTCCTCCTTTCTGGGCTCATCTTTCTGTATGTTCTCCTGGTATACTCTTTTCACTTCAGTAAAGTACTTAAGTGACACCCCTTGGAGGCTTTTTCTGCCATTTCTGACCTCTGAAACAGCCCATCCCCGTTATTGTCTGTCCTTTCTCCAGTTTGTTCTTTCCTTGTACTTTGTGTGACCTAATGTGATTTACTTAGTCATTCAGTTATAACATATATTCCTGAAAGTTGCCATACTATGCAAAATTTCCCCACAGGATTTATGGCAAATGGGATTCAGGAGCACAGTATTCACAGCATTATCAGTTTAACAGATTTTTTAAAAAACCCTGATATTTTAGTATAGTTTTATTTATATGAATTATTTAAGGAATATATTGACTAGAATAAATGGTACTTTGATGGGGGTCTGAAGTTTTTTGTGGAAGTGGACATCTATTGGAAAGGTTGTAGCTCATGAGTTAATGTAAGATGACTGAAGGATTATCTGAAATCAGCTGGAAAGTTACACATCAAATGGGTGGATGTGACTCAACCCATGATGAGCTGGAGGTAGCTGAGAGATTTGAGGGGCACTTGGTGAGTTCATGTGTGACACAGGTCATTTGGATGCAGTTAGTGTTTCTCATGTAACATTATCCAGAAGTGGAAATTTGTGTTATTTTTCCCTGATACATTTGTAGTGTTTGAACAAATCTACACTTAAAACATGTTAATTTTTGCTTCCTGTCTTTCTGTGGAATGTAAGTGCCACCAGAGTGGGTAATGAAATTTTAATATTTTTATCCACCAGTTAATCCTTTTGTCTAGAACAGCGTCTTAACACCTTATGTACCGTTGCAATAAATGAACAGATTAAAAGGATACTGAGATTGTTATGACTTAATGGTAATGAAATTACGGTTTTCTGGAACAGTGCTTCTCAAATTTGAATGTCTGTGCCGATCATGGGGACATCTTCTGAAAATGCATACTCAGGTTCAGCAGCTCTGGGTAGGGCCAGAGAGTACCTTTGCTGCTTGCTTGGCAAGAGTAACAGGGCTCTAGCACACCACTTGTCCAGTGGAAATAGGATGTCAGCTATAAGTAGAAACCACTTTTCTAGTGCCTTACTCTAAACAGTACCAATGAAATGAAATTAATTTCAGTGTATTTTATTTAACCTAATATATTCAAGAACTCTCATTTTAACTGTACATTGATAACTTTTAAAACTATTTGTAATGTATTTCACATTCCTTACTTTGTACCCATTTTGTAGTTTATTTGTAGGTCATTTCATTTTGACTAGCCACATTTTGTGTTTTCTGGAGACTAACCACCTTGTTTGTAGTCTGTGGGGTTACACATTCCTCTCTTCTACTACTGCCCACCCCCGCCCCCAGCAATGCTGGGGATTGAAGGCAGGGCATTGTGTATGCTAAGCAAGTACTTTTCCACTGAGCTATATTCCCCAGCCCAAAGAATTTATATGCCTAATTTCTATAAAGCAAGGTTGGAATTGCATGCTTGTATATAGTGCCTCTTGTGCTAAAATTTGTCTTTTTTTTTTTTAATTTATCTTTGTTAATGCATGTTCATTATAAAAAGGAAATTCAGAGAAATGTTTGAAGTCCTATCATTTAGAGTTAACCACTAATTTTGATAGTTATTAGGTACTAAAATAAAATTCTATATATGATCTTTGCAGAATTTTTTTTTTGTTGTTGCCAGGGATCGAACTCAAGACCTTCCACTTGTGAGGCAGGCGCCGGAACCGCTGAGCTAAATCCCCGGCCCCATCTTTCCAGAATTTTTATAAAAATTGTGTCATGTACTTTTTAAAAAAGCTTATCTTTAGTATTTACTCAGTGAATTCAGTTTTGACAATACCAATCCAAGAGGATTAGTAGTAGTTTTCAGTTTGTGTTCGGGGGATATTAATAACTACTTGTATCTTTAATGAGTGAAGTCATCCAGTTACATAAATGTCTCAGAGTTTTAAGTCTAGGCTCTGGTACTTGTAGGTATGTGACTATAAGGATGCTAATTAATATCTCGTCTCTTGTCTTATTCCCTTAAGATTGTTGTGGTTCGATTAGCTTATGTAAAAGCACTTAGGTAAGTGCATGCATGAGCTGTAACAGAATAAATCATTAGGCTTACTGTAGTCTTCTGAATAGTTACTGTGAGATTGGCAGCCGTAGGTCTCAAATTCCTTTAGAGTTTGAAAGGAAAATGGTAGTTAGTTGGGCAAGTGAGTGATCCATGAGAGCGGCTGCAGGGATGTTCTGCGAGTACTATCCCATAACTAGGACTTCACAATTCACAGGTTTTTCAGTATAGATAAAAAAATGTTCAAAGCTGTACAAGTTTAGAATAATGGTTCCTAAATTGTCTACCTATTAGAATTATTTCAGAAACTTTCTACCGTTTACTTGCCACTATCTGTATTACCCTGAAGCAGAACAATAGGGAGCCTGGAAAACTGAATTTTTAAATAAGCACTGCCTTTATTTATTTATTTATTTATTTATTTATTTATTTATGGTGCCGGGGATTGAACTCGGTGCCTTGCGCTTGTGAGGTAGGGGGTGGCACCACTGAGTTAAATCCCTGGCCCAGCACTGCTTTAATTTAAGTACTGTATTTGTAAGTTGCAGGTCTAGGGAGATTATACCAGAGCAGAAGGAGCTATGAACTGGACATGGTTAGGAATATGGACATTAGAATGGTTGTATGCCTATCATGTTTTCTTGAGTTTTCTTTCAGCTTCTCATGTTTGCAGATAGTGTCCTGGTTTGTCTGCATATTAAGTAGCTAACTTAAAATCTTGTAATGTCCAGCAGTAAAGCTAATGCCCAGTTGGAAGTTTCAAACTATTTCTGATAAATGGACAAGCACTGAGCATGGTGGCATAAGGCAGGCAGAGGCTTGGGAGGCTGATGCAGGAGTATCAGTTTGAATTCAAGGCCAGCCTGAACTACATAGCAAAACCCTGTCTCAAAAAGATACAACAAATGGACAGGCCAGTATTGGGCACTGTGTTTCAGTAGTTATCTGCAGCCATTACTGTTATCTTAGATCAGTGGTGGTGAACCTGTGGCATGTGTGCTGCAGTGGGCTGTTTGTATCAATGAATGTTCTAAAAGGTTCACCATCACAGCCTTACATAATACTGTGTTAGGCACTACAGTCATCACCTGAATCATCCAGTGTCCTGATATAGTTCAGTGGTACACTTCACTTAGTTTTTTTTTCCCCTCCCAGTTTGAGAAGTAGCCTTCACCCAGATCAGTATACTTCATACTGACTTTAGGTGTTAGTGATTAGTTTTATTAAATTCATTCTTAGTATTTGTGTGATATGTGTGGTTGATATATTTAGATATGACAGTTTGCCAGAGAGCATGACATAAACAACTAAGAATCTTTTGCAAGGTTCTGACCTGTTCTGTACTCATACAACTAGTCTGTTCTTGTAGTCACAAAAAACAGTACTTGTCCGAGGGAATGTAATGTTTTGTTTTGTTTTGTTTTTTGGTACCGGGGATCGAACTTGGGACTTTGCACTTGTGAGGGAGGCGGTGGAACCACTGAGCTAAATCCCCAGCCCAAAAAACAATACTTGTAAAGGTTCTTATCCTGAGGTATTTGGGCTAGGATGAAGAGATAAGATATTTGTCCTTTAATAACTGACTCGTGCGAATAACTGCAGAATCTTCCAAACTTTATAGTATGTGCGCCCATTGATTTCAATAGATTGATTATAATGGGAAAGAGCTGGAGAAGTTGCAACAGTATGATAGGCGGCATTCTCTGACACTTACTGCCAGTTTTAAGGTTTCGATTCATGCTGCTTGAGACTATTAAATTAGAAAGAATATTGGGACAGGGATTTAGCTCAGTAGTGCTGCACCTGCTTGGCGAGCTCAAAGTTCTGAGTTCAATTCCCACTACCGGAAAAAAAAAGAATATTTAGGCTTATGTCACAAAGTTATACTTTCTTTTATTTGTTTTTGTTTTTGGTACTAGAGATCGAACTCAGGACCTTGCGCTTGCCAGCCAGGCACTGTGCCTCTGAGCTACATCCCCAGCCCTAAATCCCCGGCCCAGTTCTATGTATTTCTAAATTTTGTTAAACGTATTTTTTCACATCACTTTATTTTTTAATTTCATTTTTAAATTAAATTTTATTTTATCCCATTCCCCCCTCAAGCCCCCTCCCCTATGTACAAAAGCTTTGTTTCCAATTTTCCTTCTATTTTCACTTTTTCTTGTCTCTTTCCTTCCTCCCTCCCTTCTTCCTCTTTCCATTTGAACACTTTCTTCCTATTTCCCAACATCTATTACACATTTCAGTCCCTACTTCCACATTCAGTTTCTCATATCAGAGAAACAATGCGGTATTTAAACATTTGTGTCTGATTTCACATAGGAGTATGGTCTCAAGATCCATCCATTTAGCTAGAAGTGTCTGAAGCTCATCTTTCTTTATGGCAGAGTAGTACTTCATTGTATTAAAAAACCACATCTTGTTTATCCATTCCTCAGTTGATGGGCATTTGGGCTGTTTCTGAGATTTAGCTATTACACACGGTGCTGTTATAAACACAGGTGTGCATATATTGCTGTGGTATGATGCTTTTAATTCTTTTGGGAAGATACTATGAAAGAGGTATAGCTGGGTCAGATGGAATCTCTGGTTGTAGTTTTTTTGAGGAATCTCCACACTGATTTCCATAGTGGTTGCACCAGTCTACACTCCCACCAATCAGTTCTATATTTTTATGTAATTATGAGAGTTTCTTTTTTATGTAATTGTTAAAATGCCAGCATTGATTACTATGAAAAAGTAGAATGCAATGCTTGGCCTTCAAAATCCCCCCTTTAATTTTATTTGGACCAGTTTTTTTTTTGTACCAGGGATCGAACTTGGGACCTTGTGCTTGCAAGCCAGGCGCTGGAACCGTTGAGCTAAATCCCAGGTAAAATCCCCGGCTGTTTGGACGAGTTTTATTTATTAAACATGTAAAATTTCTACTTTGCTGCTTTGTTCACGTTACATAGGTTTTCATGCTGAGTTGAAGCCCAATTTTGGCTTCAATTTTTGTTGTTGTTGTTTTTTAAACCTTATGTCTAAATGAATTGGTTTTGTAAATGACCATTATTTGGTTTCTTGTTGAGCTTTAAATTTATTGACTTTCGGAGTTACACTATTTTTCCCTATCTCTGGACACTGTTTTAGAAAGACTGACCTTGAAGGGCCTGGGATTTAGCTCAGTCGTTCTGCCGCGCCTGCCTCGAAAGCGCAAGGACCTGAGTTCGATCTCCGGTACCAAAAAAAAAAAAAAGAAAGAGTGACCTTGAACTCACTGTGTAGCCCAGGCTGCCCTTTAGTGATTCTCCTGCCTCATCCTCCTGAGTGCTGGGATTATAGGTGTGTACCAACACCCCCAGCTACTGTAAATATCTTTATTTTATTTCTTTTTTTTTTTTTCCCCCAGTACCAGGGATTGAACTCCGGTCCTTGTGCTTGCGAGGCAGGCGGCAGAACCACTGAGCTAAATCCCAGGCCCGTATTGTAAATATTTTTGGGGGTGCTAGGAATTGAACCTAGGTCATCATACATGCTAGCCAAGTGCTCTGTGCTTGAAAATAATGAAATTTTTATTTGGTTACAAAGATTTTGGACAGTAGATCAAGCTCTTTATTTAATATTAAAGAAGCTTGTATTAATTTTTACTTGATCTGCCGTTTTCTTTTCTTTTTTTTTTTTTTTAACTGGGGATCAAACTCAGGACCTTGCGTTTGCAAGGCAGGTGCTGGAACCACTGAGCTAAAACCCCAGTCCTTGCCATTTTCTCACTAGTGGGAAGTTTTGCATTGTAGTCAATTTCATTTTTTATTTTTAAAGACTTTTTTTTTTTTTTTTTTAGTTGTGGGGATTAAACTTAGGACCTTGTGTTTGCCAGGCAGGCCCTGTGCCACTAAGCTACATCACCAACCGCCTCATTTTTTATTTTTTAAACACTTCTTGCTTATGTGCTTTTTAAGTTTGTGTAATGATTCATAAATTTATTGTGAATAGTGATGAGACTTGTATGTGGAGAAATGCCTTTTTGGTCATACCTGAGGGATCTTTTGACTCCATTAAAAAGTTATTTATCTTTAAATCTCCTATTTTGAATTGATTGCCTTTCTTTTTTTTTGGTACCGGGAATCGAACTCCGGACCTTGCGCTTGCGAGGCAGGCGCCGGAACCACTGAGCTAAATCCCTAGCTCGATTGCCTTTCATTTTTACAAGTGAGTCTGATATCAAACCTAGTTCTTGTTTGTAAGTAGATATTCATTGGGATTTGAGCACCTGTAGGATTTTTTTCCCCTTTATCTTTTGATCTAAAAACTTCTCCCTCTCTTTGTAGGTGTGTTAGACTTTTTTCATTACTTCTGTTTAGGGCCTTTCTAATAAAGTCTGAAGGCACTCTATTGAGTCCTTCCCTACCCCTAATTCACTGCTGCTCTGCCCTCTTTAGTTACTGACTCTTCTCCTTTTGGAACTCCTGTTAGATGGGTTTGGGTTCTTTTCTGCCAGTCTCTTGACTGACAAACAGTAGGTACGTGGGTGGTTTTTTGAGAGTATGCTGTATTCTGGGGAGAATGCTTTGGTATGTTCTTCCATACACATTATATTTTAAATATATGTTCATTTTATCCACCTATTGAGTTTTATTTTGGATGCTCTACTTTCAGGGCTTTTTTACTTTTTTATTGGTTATACAGATTAATGGGTTTCATTTGGACATTTTCATACATGTATATAACACTTTGATAAATTTCACCCTTTATCACCCCTTTGTCCTGCCCTTGGAGAGGGTTCTGTGTCTAATATATTTTGCTCATATCCATCTCCCCTCTATTACCTTAATTTTTTTATAGCATGTGGTTTTGTGAATCTGATTCCTCAGAAATACTCTGAATAATTACATTTTTGTTGTATTCGTGTCGCACATTTCCTCGTTTTCTCTTTGGCTTTGGCAAATTCTTCTGTGTTGGTTGTTAGACTCCTCGGGTGTTCACCGTTCATATTATCACCGTGTTTGGCAGTGAGCGTGTAGATCAGCCTCTGTCCGACAGGATAGGATGTGTGGTTGAAATGTTCGGTGTCTGAGCTGTTGTTCACTTGATAGCTACTATCACGTGTGCCTACTGTGCATTTGAAATTTAGCTTGTACAGCCAAGAAGCTCAGTTTTTGTTTTGTTTTGTTTTATTTTTTTGGTACCAGGGATCGAACTCTGATCCTTGCACTTGAGCAGCAGGCACCAGAACCACTGAGCTAAATCCCCGGCCCCAGAAGCTCAGTTTTTAGTGTTAACTTTCTGTTTAGGCCATATCTATTAGGCTTCTCATTATTGAGATTTTCTTGTGATTGTTAATAATTTTGTATAAGGAGCCAGAGATTTAGCTCAGTGGTGCCAGCTCCTGCCTGGTGAGTGCAAGGTCCTCAGTTCGATCCCCGATTTCGCCAAAAAAAAAAAATAATAATAATAATAATTTTATATAATTAGCAAGTCCACTGAAAGGCCTTTCAGTCCTTGTTCTCTGAAGTGAATTCTCTTAGTGATAGTTTTTTTATGCTGTTTGGTTTCCTATTTACAGTTTTACTCTCATTCTTGAGCTTTGAGTCTCATTTCCCTGCTACTGTGAAGAGTTAGCATTTTGGAGGAATTTGTCCTTGCTGCTGCTCATTTTTCAAACCCTGTCTGGGTATAGCCATCTGCCAAGGCTTCTACTACCCTTTGGATTTAAGGCCCGCATATCTTTTTGCTTATTATGTAGCCACCACTTTTATATTCCATAGGTAATCTTCTCAAATCTGTTTGTAACTTGAGTATTCCCTGTCCTGATTAATTCTCAGGGAGTTGTCTGATTCCTATTTCTTTCCTTTTATATTTAGGGAGAACTTCCATACCTCATTGCCCTTTTCTTAACTGTGGACTGCAGTGTCCTCTTAACAGATCTTGTCACATTCCTTACCCATTAGTGTCTGAACAAAAATTTTAGGCTGCAAATTTAAAGACTGTTCCCTTTGTTAACTTTTGGGGGGGGGGGGCGGTGCTGGGGATTGAACTCGGGACCTTGTGCTTCCAAGGCAGGCACTGGAACCACTGAGCTAAATCCCTGGTCCTCCTTTGTTAACTTTTTTTTTTTTGTACCGGGGATCGAACTCGGGACCTTGCGCTTGAGCGGCAGGCACCAGAACCACTGAGCTAAATCCTCGGCCCTTTTGTTAACTTTTTAAGGCTGTTTATAAAGCTCTTCTTTGTGTTGTATTGACACAGTTCAAATGTGTTTTCCTATCCACTTCCTGGTATTTTTATCAGGAAAATCTTCCCATATGTTGCACAGAGAAGACTGTAAAATGAAGAGAAAGCATTTTTTTTTGTTGTTTATGCTGAAAATGTTAGCATCTTAAGAGCTTGTTTGGAGGTTCTAGCAGGGGAGCACAGCTACTCATATACCCTTGACCGGAGATGTCCTCTTCAACAGAACTTGCAGTTTGAAGAAGGAACACACATGGTGCAGTGAGGGAGGAAGGGGACAACTGCCTAGGCAGCCAGATCAGCTGAATCAACAATGGCGAACAGTGGGGTGACAGGTGCCGCAGCCACATTGCCCTCACGTCCAAAAGTTAGCAACTTAGAGTAGATTTTCTACCTATGTATATATCCTGAATCTTTGAGAAATTTAAAAATATTCTGAGTCACATTGCTAGGAGTCCAAACTTGAATCACACCTTTCTTCTCTCTCTGTTCCAGTCCTGTACAACCACAGTTCTAAAGGATAATCTTTGTAGTACTTGTCTCTTGTGTTTCCACAGCCCTAACTGTCCTCTTTCTATTCCTACCTTACCTTTTTTCTTGGCCAACCTGTTACTGCAAGATTCCTGGTTTTATTGTGTGAAAGTTTCTTTGAACCTGTCTTTATTAACAGCTCTCTTATAGTGACATGTAATTATATATGTGATTTCCCAGGAGCAGGCACAGATTGGTTTTATCTTTGTTGTCACAGTCTGGAGTATAAACATAGGTAGTTTATAGTATATTTTGAATTAAAATCTTGAATGTCATTTGGCATTAATAGATGAATGGTAGTAAACTTTAGTGAATTCATTGATTTCATTATTTTAAATTTCCACATGTATTTATGATTAAATCATAAGAATTTACTAGAGTTCCTGTACTATCTGGACTGAAGTTGTGTACTATTTGTGAAGCAAATAGTTTATTCAGACTTTAAGAAAAATGTGTACCAGCTTATAAACTTTGTACATAATTGATATTACTAAGATTTCAGGCTATTACTAGCATTCCCTTAATAGTCTCCCTTTGAATAATGAAATCGTTTTTATAATCCTACAGCTCAAGACTTTTACTAATTTTTTTTTACTATTTCTTTCCAAAACCATTATTTCTTCAAAGCTTCTTAAATTCACTCCCCCTTAGCTAAGGAACTTTTGTAGTTGTGTTTTCTGTACTATACTAGGCAGGATAATGTTTTGAGAGAGAGAGAGAGAGAGTGTGTGTGTTTGTGTTGCAGGGGGTGGTCGCCTGCTTTCCAAATATAAATGTATATTTGAATATTATACAGGCCTTGAAACTTGTACAATGCTGTTTCCTTTAAAATTGAGAAATCACTCTTAAAATATTGAACTAGTAATTCATTGTATTGCTGTTTTATTTGTTGTTACTGTAATACCAACTGAAAGTCATTTTGTGTCAGGAAAAAAGAATACGACTGTTACATGGACATACTTTAGCTCTTAAACATTTTGGAGGGTATTATAGGGAATCGAACTCAGAACCTTGCTCTTGTGAGGTGCAGTGCCACTGAGCTAAATCCGTGGCCCTTAACTTACACATCTTGACAGTAAAACTATTGCCTTTTGAAAATAAACCCATTGAAAGCATAAAAACTTTTGTAATTCATCAGTGACTCGGTTTTTAAAAGTCTTATGGAAATTGAATTTGTTTCTTAAAGCAAAGGGCCATCTGGTAGGTTAATCTCAGTTTCTCTTTAATCATGTCTTATTTTTTTAATCACATTTTTGATCAATAACATAAGTCAGCTGCCTCCTGTCTTATTTTCCAGTATTTTTATTGAATTTGTTGTTTCTAGTATTTAAGCCCATCCTCAGTGATTAAAGAATTAATGTAATGTTTGAATGAATATGCTACAGGCTTTGAAATGATTCCTTGAAAAGGCATAGTGGAGAATTGGTGTCATTTTAGACTCCTTGCAGTGAATGGTGTCATTTTGAAAATTGGTACCATTACAGACACCTTAATGGTGAATGCATTTGTGGTTCCTGTCTGATGTGCAATGTTTACTTTTTTAAAACCATCACATTGACAACTTTCTAGTTTTTTTGAGGTCTTTTCAGTGTATTAAGACTATGCTTTTAAGAAGCCATCCTTTGTTTTTAAAAAGCATTAACATTTTTTGTAGGTGCTGAGATGGTGTATCACATTGGGGTGTTTTTGCTCTTGACTCAGAGTTGATCATAAAGTGTAGAAATTCAGGCTTGTTGGTTCAGAATGATACTTAAAAACTTTGACTTCGTAGCTGTGCTTCCCTTTGACATACCAGATCTTTTCTTTTTTTATGTTTTAACATTTATGTTGTCAGTGATGAAAGGCAAGAGAGCTTCCATTTTATTTTGTTGGGTCTTTCCCCTGACTTCCTATGTTGAAGATTCAATCCAAGGCCTCCTACATGCTAGGTAAGTGCTCTACCACTGAGGTCTATCTTCAGTCCAGCATTTTGGTCTTTAATGTATATGTCAAAGTATCATGATAGGAACTACCAATGAAATTTCAAGCTGAGCGCTGGAAATGTAGCTCAGTTCCTGTCTACTATGTATGAGGCCCTATGTTTTCCAGCACTGAAGAAAAGAACATGTTGACTCATTTTCTTTGAATAGAAGTCTTTGAATACTATACAGACTGGATTCTACTTTTTGTGAGAAACATGCCTTTTGGATTTGGGTATATATACCTTTTAGAATTGTATGCTGATTGTTAACTTGATAACAAGAATTAAAGTGAGATAATGTCAGGTGGAAAGAGTACTATAGCAGTTTTGAGATCTAGATGTTTTGGGGGTTTTGTGGTTTGGTTGGTTTGGTAATTATTAACATTCTCACTATGAACAAATCATACAACCTCTTGGTTACCTTTTTTTTTTTTAAATCTTGCTTAAATGACAAGGTTGAATTTGCTAATTGCCAAGGTCCTATCCAAATAAATGATCCAAGACCTGTATAAGAGAAACTTCTGAATTTTGTTCATTAATTTCTGCTTTCAGATACTTGTTACATACCCTGCCAACCTATATTTTTGTTTTTGTTTTTTTGGTACCAGGGATCGAACTTGGGTCCTTGCACTTGCGCAGCAGACAGTGAAACCACTGAGCTAAATCCCCAGCCCCAGCCTATGTTAAATACAATTGTTCCTGCCAGGAGTATATAGAATTGTATTTATGGCTTCTTTGGTTTGCCTTGAGACCTTTGAAATACTGTATTGCCTGCCAGGGGTCATTTGGTATTTTTATCAGCATGTGGAGGAGGATAGGACAGTCAAATAGTTATCTTTGGATTTACTAAGTTTAAATTGAGAACTAAGGTTGACAAATTTCAAGACACTGTAAATGGTAATTCTTTGTAGTTTTTACTCCTGTGCTTTTATACTTTGTGCATATGCACTTTTTAAAAAATAACTTTGTTTCTATATAGTTTATTTTGTAGTCTTGTCAGTATAACTTCCAGCTTGTCTTTGTATTCATTTTCTTTTTTAAGTCAACTATTCATTTGAAATACTAGGTATTAATGATTTGTTCAAACAATCTTTTTCTAATGGGTTTTACTTATTTAAAAATGGAAAAAATAATAATTTCATTGTTCAGAAGTTCTTGTGTATTGTATTATAAGAAGTTTTTTTTCTGGTTTTTACCAATTATTACTATGGTATTGTAGAACAAAGACCTTTTAGGTTGAACAGACAATTGTTATTGTTTTTAGGCTTAAAATATATAGATTGTAAATACCTAATTTTTGGAAGTGAATTTTTCAAAGTGCAAATAGCTAGAATGGTAAATACCTGTAAAGTTGTTCTGTAGCTGTGGAATGGAAGAAACACTGAGATTTGGTGAACCTTGCTCATTTTCTTTGTATTTTGGTTTCATTTGTTTTGCTTCGTTCTTGACCCTTTGTCATTATCCTCCTCCTCCTCCAACCCCACCCCCCCAAATAGCTGGTGAATTTGTTCACTTTTTCTAGCTTAGATGATAATTCCCTTTGGCCTGATTTAAACTGTACTTCCTCCCTGCAGTTCATTCTCCACAGTGTAACCAGAATCATCTTTTTAAGATAAACACATATAGCTAGGTTTGTTAGTATAGGCCCGTAATCTCAGCACACTGGGAGGCTGAGGCAGAAGGATCACAGGTCTGACCCCAGTCTGAGCACCTTAGCCAGACTCTGTCTCAAAAAATAGAAGATGGGAGCGTCATTGTGAAGGCCCTGGGTCCACTGGAAATTCACCCAAAAAGAAAAACATAAACATGAATTTGCTCACTCTTTATGTTAAGGACTTTTAAGTGCCTTCTGTTACTCTTTTTTTTTTTTTTTGGTACTGGGGATCAAACTCAGGTCCTTGTGCTTGCAAGGCAGGCAGCGGAACCACTGAGCTAAATCCCCAGCCCTCTTCCATTACTCTTAAGATAAAGTACAAACATTTCTAGGAGTAGCTAGCTACATCTTTTCATGATTTAGTTCTTCAAAAAAATGTCCTATCTTGGGTATCTCTTATGTGCTCTTTCTTCTAGAAGACTGTTCTCCAACCTCCTGTTAATTTCTTCCTACTGTTTCAGGCTTCAGTTTAAAGGTTACTTCCTAGAATCTCCCAATACCCACCTAGTGTTATTAAGCACATTTGTTATGACCTGTGACAGTTAGTTTATTTGTGGTGATTATCTAAAACTGAGCTGCTTGTTTTCGTCTTCCAAACCTGCTTTTCTCACAGTCTTTTGCATTTTCTTAAATGGAAATGAGAACCTTCCCGTTGTTCAAGCCAGTAATCTTGAGGCTTCTTCCTAGCATGTCTTGGTTTTTCTGCCTTTCAGCTGTTCGGTCCATGTAGGCTGTACTCAGGTCAAATTACTCCTCTACTCAGACCCCTCTCAGGTATCTGCACAGTCACCCTGCAAGGCTGAATGCTGCTTGTTACTCCCTCATTGTTGCCTGGATGAATTCTTGTCTCTGTTACACTTCCCACTTTCGAAGCTTTAGCCACATTAATCTTGTAGTTACTTGAGCATTTCGGGTACGTTCCTGCCTTGCAGTCTAGTCTTACTGGCAGTCTCAGATATAGTCTGTCGCTAAGAAATTTTTAAGATGATACATAAAATTTGTAGTTAGTAATAATTATTAGAGAGCAGTAGCATTAGATTTATTGAAATGGAATAATCAGAAGGAAATGTAGTGATATAATATAGTTAACTTTTTTTTCCATCCAGGACAGGAACAGATTGTTGAAATGCTTGGTTTCTCTTGAATCTTCTTTTTTTTTCTTTCCTCACTGAGGACTTAGATATTTTATCTTAAAAATTAAATCTGGTGTGATTATTTAAGGTCAGTGTGTGTGTTTGTGTTTGTGTAGGTGTGTGTGTTTTTAATAAAAAGTGAATATAGCCAGAGGAGGTGGCACACCTGCAATGGCAGCTACTCAAGAGGCCAACACAAGAGGATTCCAAATTTGGGGGCAAACAGGCAACATAGCTAGACCCTGTCTCAGAATTTTAAGAGGGCTTGGGGTGTTAGCTCAGTGGTAGAGCACTTGCCTAGTATGCATGAGGCCCTGCATTCATCCCTAGCACTGCAAAACTGAGTCTGTATTATAAAATGATTGCCAGTGATAGCAGGTTTTCAGCGTAGTTAGTAACACGCTTTTACTTCATTCAGTTTGAGAAGCATTTTGGCTCTTTATTCTTTTGTATAATTAAGTCACGGGTTTTTCCAAGTTCAGTTCATAGACTGCTCATTTTACAATTATTTGAGGTGTGAGGAACATCACTTTATCCCGCTCAGGAACGGTTGGATGAGAACCTCTGGCGAATGGGCTTGGCTGGCTGCACAGCCGTCATGCTGTCAAAGGTCAGGTTGATGATTCACATGAAAATTTGCCAATCATTGTTTGATGACTGATGAATTAAAGAATTGAAGTATGATAACATGTCTAGGATAGACATTAAGTCAAAACTTTAAAAATAAATTTTTTTTTTTAACTTAAATATATTGAAAGCTAGAGTTTGAGTCCTTGTTGGAGGAAACATGGGCCCTTTGAGTCTAGGGAAGTACAGACTTAGTGCCCTGTGGGGTGTGTGTTCCAGTGCCCTCCCAGATACCCACAACTGCCTGGTCAGCTCCTTATTTACATGAACAGGCTTGTGTTTGCATAGAACTTACCCATTCTCCCCTATACATCAAACCATCTGTAGATAATTTACCTAATAAAATGTAAATGCCCTGTAAATAGTTGTTATAAGGTATTCCAAGAATAATAGCAAGTAAAAGTCTGCAGGTTTTCAGACTCAATCTTTCCCCCCCAATATTTCCAATCCTTGATTGGTTGAATCCTTATTTATGGAATCCATGGTAACAGAGGGTGACTATTCTGCTTTTTCTGAAAGCAAGTATAACATGTTTTGAAACTGAATAGGGCCTGTCTGGAGTTCCTGGTACTCATGTGCTTTTTAATTCTTACCAACATTTTGTCATTTTGTAGTTACATTAGAGAACCTTAGGAATTAACACCCTTTATTCAAACCACAGAAAAATGCATGAACCAATTAAAACACTGTGTGTTTAAATAAAAATTTATTGCAGTAAAAGACTGCCATTAATCCTCCTCAAAATACTCTGTCTCACTTGAAGGACACTTAATCCCATTGATTTTGTCACTTTCCAAAGCAATTTTGGAAGTCCTCTTTTGTGAGTGTGTTATGAAATGTGATCAGAAATACAGTGAATGCTTCTGCTGAGTGCCATCCTATTCTAAAGCCTTGTTAAACATCACAGTATGTCCTCATCTACTTTATTCATTGGATCTGGCATTATGCAGCTTGGGGCTCTTCCCGAGTCAAAATGAGTGTGAAAGGTGGACGTCTTGAATCAATTCAGGACATCAAGCCAGATAGAAAATGCAATTAAAGACACCAGCTGCCTGCCTCACAAGCACAAGGTCCCAAGTTTGATCCTCAGTACCCACCCCCTCAAAAAAAGACACTCACCAAAGAGGACTTGGAGAACTACTTAAAGTGACAAGAACAATGGAATAAATGTTTGAAGAGAGGGGAAATATTTTGAGAGGGATTAAGTGCAGTGCATCTTTTAGCATAATATATTTTTAAAATTTAAACATTCACTATATTTTGTAGTCACACCTTGTACTTAGGATATTGTAAAGACTTCTAACCTCTGCTTTTTGTTTTTGTTCTGGTTTTTGGAAACAGGGTCTCACTATGCAGTCATGCTAGTCTTGAACTCACTGTGTAGCCTAGGCGATCCTTCTGCCTCAGCCTCCCCAGTGCTGAGATTGCAGGCATACGCCACCATGCCTGGCTAACCTCTGTTTCTTGGGAAATTCTCCTTTTGGTGCCTTTATTACATCAGAAATTTTCAGATGTTTGTCATAAAGATTGTGAGGCATTTTACATTAGTACTCGATTTCTCGCCTGAATGTGCATTAAGCTATTTTGGATTAAGGAATTTTTTTTTCCTGCTAGCAATCTTCTGCTCATTAAAAACTTTACCACTTTAATCTTTTAATGTATACTAATTTTGGCAGAAGTTATCCTAAACATTAGACAGTGGTAGTTGCATACTGATTACTTAACAGGCTGTTAAGTTAACATTCTTTGGAGCAAGGGAGGGCTGGAAACTTTGCATTTATTTGTTCTTTCCCTTCTTTGTAGTACTGTAAATTGAACCCAAATTTATGTGCATGCTAGCCAAGCAAGCATTCTGCCATTGAGCTATACCTTAACCCTACATTTTAGTTTTGTTTTTAGAATAATTTTCTCCTTGCTTCAAAAACCAAAGTGTATAGTAATAACTGTAATTTTAAAAACTTGATAAAGATCACATATACTGAAGGGTTTTAGTGTAATGGTTTGGTAAATTAACACACCTATCACCTTCTATGCTGTGCGATAGATCTGCAGGGCTTGTTCATTGTGTAACTGAAAGTTTGGATCCTTTGACAGGTGTCTCTCCAACCCTGTTTCCACCTACCATTCTGTTCTCATCTGTGGGTTCACCTTTAGATTCCACATATAAATGAGATCATATAGTATTTTTTTTTTGTCTCATTTGGCTTAGCAGATGTCCTCCAGGTTCATACATGTCACTGCAGATGACAGGTCCCCCTTTTTTTGTGGCTGACTGATACTCCTGTATTCACGTCCCACATTTTTGTTACCTGTTCAGCCTTCTGAATATTTTGGTTGTTTCCCTGCCTCAGCCATAGTGAATGCTGCTACAGTGAACATGGGGTGAGATATAAAGATAGTGATTTAGGTTTCCTTTATGCGGGGTTACTGGATTGTATGGTTTTGATTTTTTGAGAAACCTCCATTCTCTTTTCCTTGGTGATTATTCCAATTTACATTTCCACCGACAGATGATGGGTTCCCTCGAGACCCTCACCAACACTTGTCTGTTTCTTGCCTTTTTCATAGTAACCAACCCTGTGTATGGTGTAATACCTTTGTGGTTTTGATTTGTAGTTCTCTAATGATGAGTGATGCTGAACATCTTTTCATGTACTGTACTTCCCAGCTATTTGTATGTCTTTGAAAAACGTCCATCCCTTCAGGTCCTTTGCCATTTGTTTATTCATTTGTTCATTCATTTGCTGTTGAGTTGATGAACTATCTATATGTTTTGGATATTAATACATTGTCAGGTAATTTGTCTTGAAAATATGTTCTCTAGTTTGCCTTTTCATTTTGTTTCCCTTGTTGCACAGAAACTTCTTAATGCAATCTCATTTTTCCTTTTGGTGTAAAAACCACAATGTCAAGATTATTGTCAGGAGATCGTCTCTATATTTTCTTTAGGAGCTTTATAAGTTCAGACCTTACATTGAAGTCATTAATCTTTTTTGGTTTTAGTTTTTGTATATGGTGCAAGACAAGGGTCCACTTTATAGTCCACTTTTCCTTAAACTATATATTAAAGAGTCTTTTCATTCCCATGGGTTCCTGATTCCCTTGTCAAAGAAAAGTTTACCATAATTAACAGGTTGATTTTTTTGAGGTGCTGTGTTCTATTCCATTGAATGTGTATGTCTGTTTTTATAATAGTATGATGCTGTTTTGATTACCATAGCTTTGTGATATAGTTTAAATTCAACAGTACAATACCTCCAGCTTTGTTCTTTTTTTCTCTGAATGATTATTTGGCATCTTTCGTGGAAAGAATTAAGTTTAACTGAAAATGATGTGAAAGAGTAGGAGACTAGTGCTGCCTTGTACGAAAGTGAAACTGAGTAAGGAAAATGAGATATGCTTAGGTAGTAAAAATTGCTGTTCTGTATAGGAAGGAGGAAGCTAAGCAGTGTGGATATAGAGGTGAGGGAAGTACGTGTCAGATCTTTGGGGAAGAGTATATTTAAAGAGGGATGGCTACCAGTGTTTTTTAGAAGAGGGAAAGGGATAAAAGGTGAGCTCAAAGAGCTAACAAGGGCCAGATAATTCAAGGCCTTTTAAGATTTAGGCTTTTCTTTTGAATAGAATTTTTCATTTTTGATGAATGAGTGGCTTAATCTTAGCAAAGAAAAAGGACCAAATGGAGAAGTAGAGCGATCATTTGGGAGACACTTATGTTAGTTAAAATTGAGACTGATGACTTGGATTAAAGTGATAACTGTTAGGTAGAATGATGATGGCCCCATAAAAGAACAGCACCAGCCTGAGTTTAGGGTTTCAGGAGGTTTTTGGACTCCAAAGGAGAGTCCAAGTTCAGGTTATTGAGTGGGATCTTCTGTGGGATGGGCTTAGGTGGGGTGACATGGCGGGGTGTGAGACTGGGGGAGTGGGAATGGCTCAGTACTTGACTAGAGCATCAGGTGCTGTGATCTAGTAGGTGGGACAAATGTGGTCTGTCCTAGCAGAGCAGGCACTTCCTGGGGCTAGGGTGACTGGGCAGTTGGACAGACAAGAGTCAGACCTATATGAATAGCAGTAAAAGTGGTGTGATTTTGGATGTATTTTGAAAGAATCAGTTGACAAACGAGTCATTAAGAGTGACTCCCCAAGATTTTTCTTTAGCCCAAGCAGCTGTAAGCTGAAACTGTCATTTATTGGAATGAAGACTACAAAGCCAAAGGTCTGAGGTGAGGTAGGAGGCTAGTTTGGTGATGATTTGGGAGAGGTTGTCTTACATCTGAGATTCTGGTTAGGAACCAAGTGGAGAGTTGAGTAGGCAGAGTCGAGTTCACGGCATCAGTTTTGGGCTGGAGTCATTAACATAGATGGGATTTAAAGCAATGAAAGTACCCATGACAACATGTAAATGAATGGTGTGACCAGATTGGACAAGTAGAAAATTTGCCTACACTACAATACACAGAAAAAGTGAGACCTGAGGAGTAATCTGTGTTACTATGTTTGGAAACTAGGAATATGAGAGGAGACTAGCAAAGGAGACTGAGGAGTGGCCAGCAGACTAGGAAGAGAACCTAGAGAATGTCTCCTGGAACACCCAAGCAAAGGAAAAAGCATTTTGAGTACGCCTGAGTGCTTGCTTGTGTCTGAGTCTGCCACAGAGAGCATTGGTGGCCTTGGTGAGAGCAGTACCCGGTCTTGGGAATGAAGGCTGAGTAAAGTGGAGTTTTAGAGATTGGAAGGCAAATATAGTGAATTCCAAAGCCATTACTGGAATTTTGCTATGAAATAAAATAGAGAATAATGGAGTGTATCGTTGAGAGAGTTAGTGTACAAATTAAAGAGTTGGTAAATAATGTCATGTTGATAGTTTTGAATTTGAACATTAGGGAAACTTTTAGGAGATAGTAAATTTTAATAATGTTGACAATATTTAGGCATTTCATTTTGTACTTCATTTGAAGAGGTTAAATAGATTGTCTTATAACCAAGTGGCAGATATTATGTAAATAGTACGTCATCATCAGTGTGGTACAGGAAAGTAATAGCCATAGGCCAAGGATTCCAGGCCGTTACTTTGGTCTTCCACTTAACTCTGACTTGGGCTCATTTAAAAATTATTTTCAGTGATTACAAGTTTGAGGTCAGCTTGGGTTACATAATTAGTTCAAGGCCAGCCTGAACTACATAAAGAGATACTGTCTCTCCAAAAAACTTTTTTTTACATTAATATTTTCTGGTTTTTTGTTTTTGGTATCAGGGATCACACTCCGGACCTTGCGCTTGCGAGGCAGGTGGCAGAACCACTGAGCTAAATCCCTGGCCCTTTTTTTCTGAACTGTAAAGTCCTTACTCATAAAGATTTGCTTTAGGAGTGAAGAAAATAATGTCTTCAAAAATCTGTATTTCCTAGAATATAGAAGTTTAAAAATGTTACATATCATGTTAAAAATTTTTACTTCCTCTTTTTTCTATCAATGAGTAAAAGAAATTTCTCCTTGGATGTATACACAAAGAACTATAACATATTACTCTTTCAGCCTTGCCATGTTCAGGTAACTTCTTCATACCTGGAGAAAATTTTTGTGTGTCTTTGATTTTGGCTTTATTCACAAGCCTGATGATTTTGTTCAACAAGGTAGTCAAGTGAGATGTAGCAGATAAACAGAAAAAGAAAGATGAAATATGGCCCTGCTTTTTGGCTAGTCAAAATCCTTTCCTAGCTACTAATTTTTTTAAAATAATTGTTAAAATTTAATATTTTGTACTAATCAATTAGATTTGGAAATTTTACAGTGTGCCTTTAAGTCTTTTTAGTCCTTGACATTTTTCAAGTGTAGGGACTTGGCTTCTGAAATGGCATCAAATCCAGAAATAAAAGAAAAATGTAGGAATAGAACAGTTGGGAAAGTGATGTGGGGAGTTCATTGAGTGGCTGATTTTGTAGCTAGAAGGCAAGGTGAGTTTTTGAGAATATTTTGGTGCTGACTGAAGTCATGGAGGTGGAAAAAGAGATACCGTGGAAGTATATGATGTATAAAAGAAAGAAATTGATAAATGAGATTCCATCAGGATTTAGAATTTTAAATGACATTGTTAAGAAAATAAAAAGTAATCCTTAACCAGAACATATTTATAATATATATAACATGACCAGAATATATAAAGAACTCTTACAGCTCATTAATAGGCAACCCAATTAAAAAGTAGACACAAGATGATAAATAGCACAGCACAAGGAAAGGTGTGCAACACTAGAATCAGAAAAATACTAATCAGTACAATAACAAGATCAAATTATGCACTCATTAGGGAGATGAAGTTAAAAGTTTTAAAAGAATAAATGTCAGCTTAGGTGTGAACCAGTTAGAACTTTCTAAATACTGCTAATGTGAGTGTAAAATGATAAAACCATTTTGGAAAACAATATAGAAATTTCTTGTATTACTGTTAAGAACCAACAGTTCTGTTCTTAAGTTTTTACTTAAGAGGAATGAAAACACATGTTCACAATAGATTTGTACATACAAGTTGACTATCCCTTATCTGAAATTTTTGGGACCAGAGTGTTTCAAATTTTCATTTGAAATCCACTTAATCTGCAAAGAGGATAGCTACTCCTGCTTTTTTTCGGGTTCCTGTCACATGGAATATTTATTGTTTTCCACCCTTTAACTTTCAGTCTGTGAGTTTCTTTTTGAATTGTGTTTCTTGTATGCAGCAAATTGTTGGATCTTGCCTCTTGACCCATTCTGTGTCTTTTGATTGGTGAAATGAGACCGTTAACATTAATGGTTACAACTGATACGTATTGACTTATCATTGTCATGACTTTCCTTTTATTGGATTCTCCCCCTTTGCATTTAATTTCTTGTCGTGCCCAATGGATTCATTCTGCTGGGCTTCCTGGGGTTGTGATCCTCATGGTCTGTTCCTAGGATATTGTCTAAAATTTTTTGGAGTGCTGGTTTGGTATTCATGAAGTTCCTAAGGTGCTCTTTGTCATGAAAGTATCTTATTTCTCCATCAATTTTGAAAGATAGTTTTGCAGGGTACATCAATCTGGGTTGGAGGCTGTTTTCCTTTAGGGCTTGAAATACATCACTCCAAGCTGTTTTTGCCTTGAGGGTTTGCATTGAGAAGTCTGCTGTGATTCTGATGGGCTTGCCTTTGTATGGGATTTGTTTCTTTTCTCTAACTGCTTGTAGAATTTTGTTCTTCTGTTGGGTTTCTGGGATCTTAACAATTATATGCCTATGTGTAGATGTTTTTTGATCAAGGCTAATTGGAGTCCTATATGCCTCACTTATCTGCATGTCAAGTTCTTTTCCCCTGCTTGGGAAGTTTTCTGCCATCACTTCTGCAAATAGTTTTTTTATGTCGTCTGCACTGTCTCCTCTCTTCATTGACTCCAATCAGTCTTATGTTATTCTTCTTTGCATCATCTAGCAGCTGCTGGATTGATTTCTTGTGGTCCCTTACAATTTTAAAGCAATTTTTCTTTTCCTGGTTACTAAATTGCAATCTTATCTTCTATATCTGAAATTCTGTCCTCACATTGGCTCATTCTGCTGTGTAGACTTTCAGTGGAGTTTTCAATCTCCTGGAAATCTGTTTGCATCTGTTTTTTATGTATTCCATTTGTTTCCTATATTGGGATTCCATCATGTTCCTCAGGTCCTCTATTTTTTTATCTGTGTCCTCCAGATTTATTAATCATGTCTTGCGCTATGGGCACAATCTCTGCTGTTACCTGAGAAATTATTTCTGATTTCATTTTTTTCTAGATCCTCTTTTGTTGCCAGTTCAGGAAATCCAGATGGTTGAATATCAGAGTGTTTCATCTTGTTTCCCTTTGGGATTGCTTTAGTTGATCTGGAAGTCTGGTTTTGAGACATGTTTACGTGTCGTCTTCTCATGTCAAGGTGGGTGCTAGCACCTGTGCGGCTCACTTCCTCTGGCAAAGTTTATTTTCTTATCTTTTAAGGTAGGCTTATGATGGCCATCTGTGGCATCGGGTGTGGAAGAGTACAAAAGAACTGTCTGCACTCTGGAGATCCGAAGGATCCAGTCAAAGGCTGGGACCTCACTGCAGAGTCTTGTGTGAGTTTTTACCAGGAGGCTGGAGGGTTTGAAATGGAGGACTGAAGGGTCTGCGCTGGATGTCCATGGCAAAGGCAGACTGGAGCTCTTTTGAAGAAACAGAAGCAGTACTGCCTTCTTCATTCCACTTTTCTTTCCAATCCATCACTTGTACTTTTTTTTTTTTTTTTTTTTTTGGTGCCGGGGATCGAACTCGGGTCCTTGTGCTTGCTTGGCAGGCTACAGAACCACTGAGCTAAATCCCCGGCCCAACTTGTACTTCTTAACAGGAGAGTAGAAGGAACAGTCACACCTGGGTTTAAATTCCCTTTGTCTTTCTCTGGTTAACATTTTTTCTTAATTCACTGGTAGATTTGCCTGCAACTGTAGAAAATAATGCAGCTATGCAGTAAACATGTTTGTCCAGTTTGCCACAGTGATTACATCTTGCATAACCACAGTGTACTGTCACAGCAAAGAAAGTGACACTTTTTCGATTTTGTTACTTTAAATAGTTTATGCTGGGTATGTACTTAGTTCCATGCAGTTTTATTACATGTTAATGTGACCATTCCCAGTCAAAAATCTCCTGTGCTACTTTTATAGCCACAGCTGTGTGGTAGCCTGTAGCCTTCCCTATTCATCTGTTTTGAGTCTACAGTTTTGTCCTTTTAAGAATGTTATACATGGAATCATCACACAGTTTTAACTTTCTAAAACTGACCTTTTGTTCACTTAGCATAATATTCTTGAGTAGCGTACCTGGGCTTGGATGTGGTACAGAGCATGCCTTACATGGCAGGAGCTCGTGCTCAGTCCTCTGCATCCCCTCCACGCTCAAAGAAGTACATTCTTGTTTTAATGATGAATATTCTGTGCTTTTGGTGTGTCACAGTTCAACCATGTATGTGGATTGTTAGAAATACAGCTGCTATGATACTTGCTTGTAGATTTTTTGTGTGATAACTTTTCTTTTGTAATAAATTCCCTTGAGTGCCATTGCTGGATCTTAACAGCAGATTTTAACTGTGTACAGGGGCTGATTAAAAAAATGGTGTATGTTTAAATAAAAATTAATAACAGTAAAAGATACACTGACATTAATCCCCTTCGGAATTTTCTCCCTTGTTTTGTGCATCTTCTGGCTCTTAATGCAAAGTCAAATTGACCATGAAAGGTAAATATGTGGAATCAGTTCAGGACATCAAGTCAGCCACAACGCTGCAGCTAAAGATATTCACAAAAGGGCCCTTCCAGAACTACTTCAGAAAATGGAAAGAACCATGGAATGAGTAGGCTTGAAGTATGGAAGGGTGTAATTTTAGGGGGATTAATGACATTGTGTCTTTTACTCTAGTAAATTTAAAAAAATTAATCATTCTCTCTATTTTTTAATCTCATTGCATGCTTTTAGTAACATTTGTAAGTTGGAAAATCTTTGCATACCATAGTTAATTATCAAACTATATTATTGTAGAGTATCAGGATTTTGTAATTTTTCTCTTCCTAATCACATACTTTTGTAAGGACATTATAGAAATACCTAAACTTCTTTTAAGGAAAGGCATTTAATAACCAGATGCTAATAAAATGTTTTCGGTGTATGTAGCCAGTGGAGAGTACCAATAATTGTACTCTCATTTGCTTTTCATTTTGCTTGGAAAATAATGTAAGAGACTCTTCTTAGATAATATGTACTTTAATATTTGGTTAGTACATACTGTGAGTGGAATGTGGGGGGGTGTTGGTAACCCCAGCCCTTTGAGAGACTGAGGCAGGAGGATTTCAAGTTCAAGTCTTGCCTAGACAACTTAGTTGAGACCTTATCTCTTAAAAAGTTGAGATGTAGCTCAGCAGTAGTGTGCCCTTAGGTTTTATCCCATTGCCTGCCCCTCTGCCCCACGCAAAAAAAAAAAAAAAAAAAATACTATGGAGCAAGTTTATAGTATAGATTTATCCAATGTATTTAAGATAGTGATTTTTTGTTTTTGTTTTTGGTGCTGGGGATCGAACTCAGGTCCTTGCACTTGAGCAGCAGACAGCGAAACCACTGAGCTAAATCCCCAGCCCCTTAAGATAGTGATTTTTAAGCTATCAGTCTTTTGAGCTACTATTTTCAGAGGTACATTTTGCTGGCATTCTGCATTTTAAAGACATTTAAAAATTAAAGGTAACACAATCTAGAATCTGGCATTTATAGCAGTTTCATCCCTACTATACTACTATACTGCCACTATTTTTTAAAATACACTTAAAATACTTCCACTACTTAGAATAAAACTGCATTTCTACATGTTAATCTGCCTTTGAGGATTTAGGAGACTTGAAAAGATTGTAGCGTATCCTGCTGCTGTAGCTGACCTGTGGTCTCTAAGCCTGGTTCTGGTTCTCTTTTTTTTTTTTTTTGGTACTGGGGATCGAACTTGGTACCTTGCACTTGCAAGGCAGGCGGCAGCACTACTGAGCTAAATCCCCCTGGTTCTTCTTAAGAATTACCTGGAAAGTTAAACCAGAAAGTCCAGACTGCTAAAAGTGATGTGTATACAGAACAAGGAATTACAACCTTTTTAAAGCATCTTAAAAGTTATATTTTGAGTAAATTAAAATTTGCTGTATGTCAGTCATTGGGGTTAGGGTTTGGTACAGTACTTAATAGTTACCAAAATAAACACTTGGTAATCAGAATGGTTATTGATTAGATCATAAGCAGATAAATTTAGCTGGATTCAGTGCATTCTTTTGCTCCTCAAAGTGCTGATAGCTATTCCATTTGCAAACTTGTTTTAATTTTTTATGATTCACTTTTATAGTTGCTTTTCATCCAAGTTATGGATGCTTCGGTTTTTTAATTCTTATATATTTGAGAATGTTCTAATGGTGTTGCTCATGAATGACATACTGAATTGAAAATAATTGAGTCATTTATTTTTTTCTCTTAGCACAAAACATTTCGTTGTTTTCTGGCATTTAGTGTTACCGTTGAAGTCTAGGGTCAACTAATTTTTATAAGTAACATGCTTCTGGTTGGATGCTTTTAGAATTTTTTGATGCATAAAAATCACTACTAAGATGAAGATATAGACTTTATTACAATGGTACCTCAGTTCACAAATGCTTTTGTTTAGGAACGGTTTGGAAACAGAAGCATTTGGCAAAGGTTTGCTTTTGTTTGTGAACTCTGCATCAGGTAATCAACACAACCACGGCCATCTTTTCCACACAGACATGAACTTGCCCATCTTTTCCAGAATCATCGAGCATATTAAGTTCATGAACCGAGTTACCACTGTACTATTTTCTGGTACATGGTAAGCCATTTTCCATCTGATGGTTCAGATTGTCCTTTATTTCATGGGTTTGTTCCTGAAGTGTCCCTTCTGTTTTGTTTTGGGTTTTTTTGTTTGTTTGTTTGTTTCAGGACCTCCAGTTTTGCACATTGTCTTCACCTTTGACTACCTGACATCTTACCTCTAAGTGCTTTCATCTTTGTCCTTTTGTCTTATATGCTTTGTGATATCTCTGTTCTATGTTCTTTATGATTGACATTGCTGGATGCATTGTTGATTGTTTCTTCTAAGGTGTTCTAATTTTTCCAGTGATTTCGTTTCTCTTGAGTTACTCTTATTTCTCCCAACTCCTGCCCCACACTTCTGCATTATTTTTTCTTTGTGTTTTCTTTCAGTTTATGTTTTCATTACTCTGAGAACAGAATTTGTCTAGAATGTTCTTGGTTTCCTGAGAATTCTTTGAGAGAATTTTCTTTGCCTATGTATGTTGTATGTGTACTTATTTGGTCTCTGTATAGGCTCTGCATGGTACATTTCTGCATACTTGTCCTGAGTAAAATCATTCTGTTGGGCCATTTTACGCAGGCAGGCAGGCATTGTGCTTATATTCTTTTGATTCTGTCTATTTGCCTGAACAGTATTTTTTTTTGGTACTAGGGATGGAACTCGGGTCCTTGAGCTTGCAAGGCAGGCGGTGGAACCACTAAGCTAAATTCCCGGCCCCTAAAGTGCCTGAACAGTATTTTAACTGTACCCTTATAATTTGATGGTTTATACTCTGAGTTCAGGGAAAGGGGTGTAGAAAATATATATTTGAAAGAGAGTGACAAATTGGAGAGGTGAAGTTTTCTCTAAACTTTCACTGGACTTATTCTTAGCAAGAAATCCCATCTATAGAGTTCCATGCAGAGGTTTAGATGACCTTTCCTCTGATTCAGGCAGTTCTCTGCTTTTTGGCCCTACCTCCAAAAAAAAGTCAGAGTGACAACCCTTCTCTCCCACCTCTTTTGCCTGTCATAAGTATGCAAAATATGTGGACTTGAGAGGAATTGGAATTTAGGACGTTCCCTGTACTTCAGTATGGATTTAATTTTCTCAACCCAGTGCCAGTTGAGTTGTGGCTATTCTGTTGTTGCTTATGATTTACATTTTCTTTTTTGATTCTTGTAAAAAGGTTAATTTTGATAAATGCTGCCTCACAAGCGCAAGGTACTGAGTTTGATCCCTGGTATGGGGAGAGGGAAATAGACAACAATACAGGAGAATTCTGTGGGGGGGGGGGGGGTTGGTACCGGGTATTGAACTCTGGTACTTGCCGCTTGCGCAGCAGGCAGTGAAACCACTGAGCTAAATCCCTGACCCTTCTGTGGTTTTTTAAAGCTAGGGGGAAAATTAGGAAGCCGTTTCTCTAGAAAGAATACTCTTTAGCTTTTGTTATCCTTAGAGATAAACTTCTGACATGCTTTTTCATAATGCCCCAGTGCTGTGTATAAGCATCAAAAAATACACTCAGAAGTGAAAATTAGGTTAAGTAATTTTGAGAAGAGCTTGTCCAGAAGGTGACATTCATTTTTTCCTTAATTTAGCATATAGAGCCCTTGAATAGTCCTTAGCTTAATTGGTCTTTACCTCTCCTTATTAGCTCACTCTCACCATGTGTCTTCCTATGTTTAGGCTGTTGCTCATATTGTTTTCCTTGACTGAAGTTTAGTCTCCATTTCGTTGTGCACAGTTGAAATCTCTTGTTAGATGATCTTTATAGTTTGTCTTACAATCTTAATGTAACAGTTTTAAGTGTGTGAGATATAATGAAGACATAATGCATAACTTTATTTATTTATTTATTTATTTTGGTGCCGGGGATCGAACTTGGGACCTTGCGCTTGTGAGGCAGGTGCCAGAACCACTGAGCTAAATCCCCGGCCCCATAATGCATAACTTTTAAGATTATGTTGTGTTCTCACCCCTTCTCAGACTGAGAATTGACTACCATATGCTTTCTGCAGTTGAAATCTGGTATTACTTGCTTGACTAGAGTCAAGAGGTAAAATTTCTTGGCGATACCTTACAGATGTGGTAGAACTTGTGCTGTTCTCTTTGTACATACTTTATTCTAAAGGCATCAGGTTAGGAAAGTATACTCAGGTTTTCAACTTTAGGATGTACTCATCCCTTTAGAATCTTAAAATAATTTGACGGAATTAGTTCTAAAACTGACTTAAAAATACTATTTTCTCTCAAAGGAATACTTTTTATTTTATTATTATTATTATTATCATTATTATGTGTTTTCTTATTTTGAGACAGGATCTCACTAGGTGTATTTCAGGCTAGCCTTGAACTCACTATGTAGCCCAGCCTGGCCTCAAACTCAAGGTGCTTTTTTTTTTTTTTTTTTTTTTTTTTTTTTTTTTTTTTTTTTTTTTTTTTTTTTTTTTTTTTTTTTTTTTTTTGTATCAGGTATCCAACTCAGGACCTTGCACACACAAGGCAGTTGGTGGCACCACTGAGCTAAATTCCCGGCCCTCAAGTTGTTCTTACCTCAGCTTCCCAAGTGCTGGAATTACAGGGTTGCACCACCACACATCCTATTATTATTGCTATTGTTATTTTATTTTGAGTGTTCTCAACCTGGTTAGACTCAGCTACTCCTTTAGAAAATATTTTACCATAGCTAGTTTTTATTGGTGAATTGAGGCCATTAACGTTGATGGTTATAACTGACATGTATTGACTTATTCTTGTCATGTTATTTTCCTGTTGTTGGCTCTTTTGTTTTTTATTTTTCCCTGATCTCCCTTTAATTTCTTGCCTTGCCTGATGGCTTTTCTCTTTTGGGCCTCATGGCATTGTGACGTTCATTTGGCTTTTTCTAGGATATTGTTTAGAATTGTTTGGAGCGCTGGTTTGGTATTCATGAAGTTTCTTGGGTGTTCTTTGTCATGGAAGTATCTTATTTCCCCGTCGATTTTGAAAGATAGTTTTGCAGGATACATCAGTCTAGGTTGGAGGCTGTTTTCTTTTAGGGCTTGAGATACTTCATACCAGGCTCTCGACTTGAGGGTTTATGTTGAGAAGTCGGTTGTGATTCTGATGGGCTTTCTTTTGTATGTGATTTGTTCTTTTCTCTAACTGGTTGTAGGATTTTGTTCTTCTGTTGGGTTTCTGGAATCTTGACTATTATATGTCTAGGTGTCGATTTTTTTTTTTATCACAGCTAGTTGGAGTCCTGTATGCCTCAATTATCTGTATGTCAAATTCTTTTGCTCTGTTTGGGAAGTTTTCTGTCATTCTGTGAACAGTTGTATTGTTTTGTTTTGTTTTTATGTCATTTGTACTTTCTCCTGTTTTTTCGTGGACTCCTATCAGTCTTATGTTATTCTTCTTTGTGTCTATAGGAGCTGCTGGATCGATTTCTCATGGTCCCTTACTATTTTTAAGTGATCTTTCTTTTCATGGTCACTAACCATAATCCTGTCTTCTGTCTGATATTCTATCTTCACATTTTCTCATTGTGTGAAAACTTTAAGTGGAGTTTTTAATCTGGATATCTGTTTGAATCTCTTTCATGCGTTCCATTTTTTTTCCTATGTTGGGGTTTCATGGTTTCCATTTCTTACACTGGGCATTCAGGGCTTCCATCATGGTCCTGAGCTCATCTATTTTTTTTTATCTGTTTCTGTTCTAGAGCCTCTAATCATGTCTTTCATTCTGCTCACCGTCTCTTTAGTTATCTGGAAAATTATTTTTTAATTTTTCTAAAGCCTCGTTCATCTGTTTGGTTACTTCCTGTGCTGTCAGTTCAGGGTGTCCAGGTGGTTGATATCCGATTTTTCCACCTCGTTTCCCCCAGAATTTGCCTTTGGTGAGCTAGAAGTCTGGATTTGGTCTTACTTAGCTGTCCTCTCATTTCTATTTTTATTGTTGATACTGTCCTTGGTTTAATTCCTGGGTTGATACTTCAATATTGTAAGTATCTTTGTTGCTTGTATTTAGAACCATTACAGAATGATTGTTTCTCAGAGGTGTCTTCCAGATATAGCTGGTCTTTAGGTTTTGAGTCTCTAATGACTTAGGCAGTCTCATTTTCAGTATACCAGGAAGAACAACAACTACAGTGGTCTGGTGAGCCTTTATTGCAGGCATTCTCTTCACTTTGACAGTGGGCTTCAATTTTCATCATGGAGCCTCAGAGAGACCCTCTGTCTGTTCACTTCTTTGCTCTACTGGAGCTCAAAACGATGGCCTTTATGACCCCCTGCACCTCTGTGGTGTGGATCCAGGTAGCAGCACTTCCTGGCAGCCAGTGTGTGTGGGTGGGGGGGTGTCCTCCTGCTGGTGGCCCATGTGGCTTGGCTCTCACCATGGCTTTTTTTTTTTTTTTTTTGTACCAGGAATCGAATTCAGGTCCTTGTGCTTGTGCAGCAGGTGGCAAAACCACTGAGCTAAATCCCCAGCCCCACCATCGCTAGTTTTTAAAAGATACAGGGCCAGCTATGTAGCTCAGTGGCAACACACCTGTCTGGCAAGTGCAAGGTCCTGAATTTGATCCTCGCTACCGGAAATTAATTAATTGAGATGTAACTCACCGTATTTCATAATCACCTCCCAAAAGAACTGTTCGTTTGTTGTCCCATCTTTCCTTCATTAATTCACCGGTTAGTGACTACCATTTTTCCCTTCCGCCTCCAACTCCCCAATTAGGGATGTATTTTGTTTCTGTAGATATTTCTTCATCTGTATATTTCATCTAAATTGATTATATGTTACATGGTCTTTTGTAATTGGCTTCTTTTGCTTAGGATAGTGAATTTAAGGTTCATCCACATTGTATCATGTCAGTAGTTCTTTTTTACTCTGGTTAAAGTTTCTATACCTTAGTAATTCTCAGATTATAGAGTACATTTAAGTTTTATTACAAGAAAATATCACATTCATTGTATTCTGGATTTACATAGCCATGTAACATTTTCTATTCAAAGTGTCCCATAGGATTTAATTTAGAGAAAAGTTAAAGAGTTAGGTGCCATGTCCCAGCTAAGATATTCAGCGTCATATACAAGGTATAGTTTATTTTTTGGTAGTAGTACTACTGATGGGTAATTCACATGCCATACAATTCATTTAGTTAGAGTACGCAAGGCATTGGTTGTTTTTTGCGGGGGGTGGGGGGCAGTACCGGGGATCGAACTCCGGACCTTGTGCTTGTGAGGCAGGTGGTGGAACCACTGAGCTAGTAAATCCTGGCCCAAGGCAGTTTTTATTATCTTCATAGTTATGCTGCAACCATTAAGTCAGTGTTTGAACATTTTCTTCATGAAAAAGAAACCATTTAGTGATCAGTCTCAGTCTATATCTCCAGGTCTAGGAAATCACTAATTTACTTTTTCTCTACAAATTTGACAATTCTGGATGTTTCATATAAATGGAATCAGCTGCTGGGGATTTAGCTCAGTGGTTCCGCTGCCTGCCTTGCAAGCGCAAGGTCCCAAGTTCAATCCCCAGTACAAAAAAATACAAAAATCTCATAAACTGGAATTACAGTATGTGGCCTGAGTGGATTATTTCACTTATCATAATTATCTTCAAGGTTCATTTATGTTGTGTTGTATTCTTTTCCATTGCTTATAATACTCGATTGTACAAGTACAAAACATTTTACAGTTTACATTTATAATTTTAAAAATTACATGTTTACATTTGTAAATACCCTATAAGTGTTAGGTGCAAGAAAGACACAGCTCCAAATGGAATAATGTTGTATGTAGTTTTCACAAACTGATTTGTTTCACTATGCTAAAAATACTTAACATAAAGTATGACAGCACTATTTTTAGAACAAGCTTTATTAGTATAATTAAGTGAGAGTATTTTTTAAATTTTTCTTTGCCACTTTAATGTTCAATCCTAACTGATTAACAGAGGAATCTGCTTGATGGCCTTTTGGGACAGGTATTTCATAGCATTGTTGTCAGTGGTGAGGTTTTTTTCCCAGATTTTAAACAAATTGGTGTAAGTTCCAAATAAAATCAAGTGCTAATCCTTGTGATTTGCATAGTAGTTATTTCTGGAAAATTTCGTCCTAATAGCTGGGTGTGGTGGCCGGCATAGTGCCTGTAATCCTGGCACTCCAGGATGTTGAGACAGAAGGACTGCAAGTTCAAGACCTGCCTGGGTCATTTGGGGGGGAATTAGTGACACCATTTCATTCATTGTATAGCTATACCTATTTTTATTCATAGAAGGCACCAAGACTTACAAATCAGAGGACCGAGGCCCTGGTAGTGAATTCGGGTGGTTGTTGTGTTCTGAATAAAGTCACAGGTGCTGTAAGATTTTGTTTCTAAGTAGAGAGAAAAATGTCTCCTGTTTGGAAAAAATGGGAGGGACAAGGGGGAACATTGCTCAGTTCGAAGGCCTTGGGTTCAACCTGCAGTACTGGAAAAAACCCCAAAAGTAAGTCCCATTAATCAAATGTACCCAGAATATTTTGGCATATACTGAATATGAAATTTTAAAAAAAATTATTATTATTTTTGCTATTTTTTTCCCCCCAGTACCGGGGATGGAACTCAGGACCTTGTGCTTGCAAGGCAGGCACGGTGCCACTGAGCTAAATCCCAGGCCCGAATATGAAAATGTTAATGTGGTACTTTGCATTCTTTCTGTACTAAGTCTTTGGCTCTAGTGTGTATTTACACATACAGCAGTTCTCAGTTCGTGAATCTGGTTTCAAGTGTTGAGTAACTGGGTGGGGGCCGTAGCCGTCATGGAGTAGAGCTTAGACCTTACACCATGCAGTAGCTGACTGCCACGTGCAAGCCCATTTTTACACTACTGATCTATTTCCCCTTCCCCCAAAAGACTGCTTAGCTACAGTTTTGGGGTTTTTTCCCACCAGTTAGCTGATACATCATTGATAATTGCAGGATGGCTTCTATGTAAATTGAAGTTGTGTTGGTTCATGTGGGAAATTTTTTTTCCTAGGGAAGTAGAATGAAAACTTGTTTATTTGAAAAACTGCTTACATTTCCCAGCCTCACTTGATGTTACAGAATTATATATCCTTCTGCTTTCCCCACTAATGTCTAAGTTCTCTTTTCTAAACAGGTGGACGTTGTAATTAATGCTGGTTTCTTGCTTGGTCACATTTGTTTTCCTACACTTTTTGGCCTGTTTCTCAGAATACTCTCCCAGAACCCCGGCTTTCTCAGACTGTAGGTTATATCCTGCTCACTGTTAAGTCTATCTTCTGAAGTTTTAGGATGCCAAGCAGGGATTATACTGCCTTTTGAATGCTGACAGTTTTGTCAGAAAAAATGTCAGCCTCATTATAGTCATTAGTCTTAACATTGTCTAGTCCAGGAGTCAGCGAGCTATTTTAAAAGTATGATTTAGAGAAATAATATTTTAATCTTGTGGAACTTAATCTCTTTTGTAAGTAAGAACAAAAGTAGCTCACAGCCACACGCAATTAGCTATAGGTGTGTTCTGATAAAATTTTACTAACATAAAACAAGCACATAGCTGGCTGTACTTTGCTGATGTTTGAACTCTATTCTGAAACCAGCATAAGAGTCAGATCGTTACATCTCCATTTGAAGTTTCTTCGCCTGAGCACTAGAAACTTAAGCACTTTGCTCACCCTTAAAAGTTCTTCAAGTTACAAGTATAAACATTAACTCCCCCAAAGAAAAAACTGCACACAAGCAAGTAGTTCTCAGTCATATCCCTTTTTCAGAGCCCATTAAGACTATCAGTCCTAAATTGCTTAATGTTTTTTGTTCATTTTTATAAATTACTTAATGTTGAATTAAATATTTACCGCTTAAATCCAGCCAGTAATGCTGTTTCCTGGAGAGACGTTTTGTTACAAGGAGCCAGCTTTTTCTTGGTAATTTATAAAGAACAGGGGGCACAGTTTTCCTTTCATTGCTTCATTTAAGTCAAACATTGGTAAGATCTCTCAACAGTATATAATGTGTTGTCTTCTTGGTCCCTTGAATAATCACTGTATTTTTTATTGTAATTCTGAATGTTTCATAGTCTATTTGGAAATGTTTTCATCCATAAGTACATTTTCTTGGCTTTAGACTCTGTTGTAGTAAGAGAAATAATAAAAAGACACATTTTTACCCTGAAATACACAAATGGATTGGCATGGGGTTGGTTGTAGAAATTAATATGAGATTTTAAGGTAAAATAGATTAAAAAGGAATTCTGTGCTGTGTCGCACTTCCTTTATTACTCAGAAGTCCTAACCACACCAGCACCAGCACCTCGGTCCTGGTGAGTTGTGCACAACACTGCTCTTTTGCCTGCTTGCCCCATTGGCTTTGAAAGTTTCATGGAGAGAGTCAAAAGTTCAAGTGAAATAGCTCCAAAATGCTTTGTCCACTATTGTGATAGCTTTCATTGTAAGAAAATTAATTTTGTTTAGCTACTGTTGTGATGATATTTGAGACATTTATCTGTCCTCCCTTTGCCATACTGTACCTCCAATAAAATCTCTTCTCGTTGGATTTGAATTTTACTTAAGAATGTTAGTTTATTTTTAGACTATTGCTAAAAATATCTTAATCTTCTCCCTTTTTAGTTACTCATGTCAAGTAATCTAGATAAATTTCTTCTATAGAGTGAGCAGTTCAATCCCTATCCAGAAAGCTACTGTCTTTGAAAGTGAGTTCCCTTCTTAACCACTGACTCAGTTTTCTCTTTAAATTCTTAGGCTAGTGTTCCTTGATGGTTATAGTTTTTGATTATTAGGCCAAGCCCTCTGAAAACCCATAGGCTAGACCTCAAAGCTGATACCCTCATTCTGGTGGGAGATTTACCGTTTCTTTAGAGGTGAGCACTTACTGATTGGAATCCCCTCCAATACTTGCATTTTCTTCCATAACCACTAAAGAGAGCGGGATTTCTGGGTCTTAATCTTGTGAGAGTTCACTAAACTTATCCATAAAATAGCTTCTTTGTTCATAGAGTACCTTTCAAGTCTTTCAATCTTATTTCATTGATTTAATGATGGACCATTTTGTCCGAGAGTGTATATAAATAAATGTCGGAGTGAGGCATCTAGCCAAACGTTTCTCTAATAAATTACTTGTGTTCATTTCAGCCAGTAATAATCTATTGGTCTTTCTCCAATTATTAGTGATATTATTTATGAAAATTTCTACAGAAATAGCAACTCTGAGTAGTACATGCTCTGCCAAAAAATGTATACATCAGGAACATAAAAACTTTGTATAAGTATTCCAATACTAAATTGATTGGGACACCATGAGATTAATATAAGTTACCCTTGGCCCCTACAAAAGTTACAAGAGGTGCTCATAGTGAAGGCCTTGAGCTTCCAGGCATCTGTTAGTATGGTGTACAGCTGAAGTGTGTATACTTTCTCTTTTTTGGGGGACTCAATATATTCTAGTAGTCCATACTGGTTTACTTTTATTTGGAAGGGGAGGGGGAATTGAGTTACGTCTGAAATATGGAAATTTTAGCACCAGTAAAAGATTTTCTGAAAAATGTGAATTTTCCTTGCTAGTGAGTGTTTAGGGATCCTGACACGATTCCTGGGTTCAGTGATTCTCTCTGAAGATTCATAGTCTATCGTCATTGTAATGACTGTGACTTTCAGTAAAAAGGTACAGAGCAGAATCAGCCAAGGAAAACATGAGACACAGTAGAGTAATCCAAGTGCAAGCTTTCAAAGGTCCTCTCACAGTAGCCTGTGATAAAGAATGCCCTTCATTCTTCAGCAGCAAGTTATGGTGACTTGAGGAATGCTATCTATCAAGGAAGCTCAAGGCTTTTACATTGGACTTGGCTCCTTTCATAGGTATTCTCTGCCTAGCACATACCAAAAATTTAGGCGTTGGTTAGAAAAGCAAGTGTTCGGCATAAGACTTGTAATTTGTGCTAAAACTTGGGCATCATAAGCAGTTCATAAGCCCCCACATACCTACCAAGGGGTGTCTATGCAAACAGGCCTTAGTGAAGATAGTCTCAGGCCTTTCTGGTAACTTGGCTGCACACTAAACTTATTTTTTGTGTGTATGTGTTTGTTCTTTAGCTGTTTATTAAAGGACTTTTTATGGACTGTACTTCAAAGGGGCTTTAGTGTGTTTTATATAGATAGAACATAGCAAAATAAGTAGATGAAGAAACCATTAGGCTTTTCCAGCAAAGTGCTGCTTGGGAAATTACCCTCTGTTGTACCACATACACTGTCCTTAAGTAAATACTGTACATACTCAAGTGGATCCCTTTTTGTCTTTTGTGACACAAGTGGCTTGCGGGGCGGGGTGGGGGGGTGGGGTTGAGTCCGATACTGCTTTCCTTAGAATCTTTGTCAAGGGTTGAAAGTTGACTATTGCCACTTCTTTTGGCAGTACTTAATCTGTAAGCTGCTACCTTGAAAAGTTAATGTGCCCTTGCCCTTGAACTCAAAAGGCTTCTAAACCCACCTATATGTGCTCCCTTCCTTCTGAATTCTAATTTTGCGTAGATCTGCTATTTCTACTTGGATGTATGTAACCTTATAGTCACGTCATCAGTCTCAGTTCTCCTTTCATTCACTTAGCTTTTCCTGTTGGTTGAAATAGTCAGTACTTACTCATTTCTCACTTACTTAGCCACTATTATTCTGACTAATTTGTGGCTTACTGGACCATTTAAAATTTGTTTCCCTCACTTTGCTCATTTTGGTTAGCCTCAAAGCACTGCCAGCTGTCTGCCCCTCCCCCCACTCCACCCCCCATCAAACTTGGGACCTTGTTCTTGCCAGGCAGGTGTAGCACCACTGAGCTACAAGCTGCATCCCCACCTGTTTTTTCGTTTTTTAAATACCAGCTGCATTGTGTTAACTTGCTACCCAAAAAAACCCTCTCTAGGTATAGAGAAAGAAATTGGAGCACTGATATGTTTCTGAGTTTTTGCAAGTTTGGAATTTTATCCATTGGCTTTTCCTAAAACAACTGAGAAACTCTTTGAGTTGTGTAGATTTTTGAGACGACTCAAGAGGTACTCTTAAGCAGTTTAGGTAGAGTTGATCTTGTTAGGAGACACTTAGACCATTTTTTTCCATCTTGAAATTGGATCCCTCTCTGTAAACACATTTTTTAAAACTTGATGGTATTTCAGTTAAAACTTGGCGTGATGGGCCAGAGATACAGCTCAGTGGTACCACTGCCTGCCTCGCAAGTGCAAGGTCCCAAATTCGATCCCTGGTGCCCCGCCCCTCCAATTGCATGACTATTAAAAAGCAATTTGTGGGCTGGGGATGTAGCTTAGCAGCGCAGTGCCTGCCTGGCAAGCATGAGGCCCTGAGTTTCATCCCTAGTACCAAAAAAAAAAATCAATTTGGGAAGATGATTTAAGAAATTGATATGTAAAAACATTGATAATAGTGACCTTTTAGTTTTGTATCAGTTTAATTTTTGTTCCCTTTTCTCTGCATGTATGACATTTTTCTTCAATAAAATTTAAGCCAAAAACCCTGAAAGTTTCTTAATGATGCAGATTTTCAGCTGTGTAATGTATTTTTAAACCACATGTATAGTCATAAATATTAAAGTACGAATCATACACATTATGCTCATGTAAAAACTGATGATAGAACATCTACAGATCACATAGTGTGACAAAATCCTGATGAAATGCCATTGTAATTCACTCTATTCTTTATTTTTCAAGGGACCAGTTACTCTCCACAAGAAAATTCACACAACCACAGTGCTCTTCATAGTTCAAATTCACATTCTTCTAATCCAAGCAATAATCCAAGCAAGACTTCAGATGCAGTAAGTATTATATAAACGTGCCCAGTTATTTTTTAGGATAAAGTACAAGTAATAATCCCATAGCTAATCTTAAATCTAAGGGCTTTTTTTTTATTATTAGATTCACATTCTTGGGCCAGGGATTTAGCTCAGTGGTTCCGGTGCCTGCCTCGCAAGCGCAAGGTCCTGAGTTCCATCCCTGGTACCCACCCACCCCCCCCAAAAAATTTCACATTCTTGTAATCCAGGCAATAATCCAAGCAAAACTTGAGATGCAGTAAGTACTATAAACATGCCAAGTTATTTTTGAAGAATAATTATTGGAAAAAATAATCTCACAGCTAATCTTAGATAATAAGGTTTTTAAGACCTTCAGACTTCTTTAAGGTTTAGTGTTACTTTTTGCATAATACATAACCTAGCATTTATTTATTATGTGCTCTATACTTTACCAGACACTGTAGATTTAAAAAGTCCTCAATAACATTAAACCTAGGGGCCAGGGATTGCTCAGTGGTAGTGCACCTGCCTCACAAGCTCAAGGTCCGGAGTTGGATCCCCAGTACCAAAAAAAAAGAACGTTAAACCCAAGGAGGGATTGTAAATATTGTCAAAAGTTTAGGTTAATGAAGTAACTGTTAACTGATTTTGAATTTTTACTGTCAACAAAATTCAGTAAAAATTTTAATATATTCATTTGGCAGAAGATTAAAGAGATTTTAATTTACCAGACTCTGCAAGCTTGTAGACGTACAAAACTAAGATAATATAGCTCATCTTAGTTTCAGATCTGTAGTGGAGACAGAAAAGCAAACAACACACTACATGTTAAAGTTGCTTTGAAAAACCCTCAGGACGGGAACTCCCAGCTTAGATTAGGCAGATATTAAATAGTATGAGTAGTGCTTCCCAAAAAGTTGAACATAAATTAGCTAGTTCAAGGATTTGTATTCAAACAGAGGAACACTTAGAAAGACAATTGTGTGAAATAACGTAGGATGTTTGGTAAACTTCAGGGATTTTGATTATGTGGAAAAATTAAATTTTGATAAAGAGATCAGTGGGGACCGGACCATAAGAAGCTCTGTATCTGACCAAGGTATATGAATTATGTAGAAAGGCAGTGAGGAGCTTTTGAAGGATATCATCGGTATAGTAATACCATATTTGTAATTTAAAAATCATCTCAGCTGGCACTTCCACAGTGCTTTTCCACAAATCGGTATGGGAAAGAAACAATAGAAGGAAGGTCATCAAAATTATAGGATGACAATTCAGCAAATTTTGCCTTGGTGGTTTGGATGAGTATCATACCTTAATTGGAATTGGAATGCTTTCAGGATTTACTACTTTTTTCCCTTTGTTGAAAAGAGATAGTACATTGTCACAGAAAATTGGAACACTGACAATATTTGGGTAGATAAAGTATGATAGTTTAAAAAATGGTATTAGGGTCCAATTAGGAAAACGGAAATGGGATTTAATACATGGGGCCGGGGATTTAGCTCAGTGGTTCTGCTGCCTGGCTTACAAGCACAAGGTCCTGAGTTCGATCCCTGGTACCAAAAAAAACCTAGTTTTAATTTTTCCCTTCTCAATACCCCATGTCAGTTTTGAGTTTTGGGAAGCTTTAAATTCATTCCAATGTGATGTTTTATTCATATTCCTGTCCTGCTTGTGATCAATTGTCTTCTCTATTTTTTTGTTATTTATTTATTTTTATTTTGGGGGGGGGATGGGGATCGAGCTCAGGACCTTGTGCTTACAAGGTAGGTGGTGGAACCACTGAGCTAAATCCCTGGCCCCCTCTTCTGGGTATTTGAGTCTCCTGAAATCTGTTTGCAACTAATCTTTCTGGAGGAAGTGCTTTAATTAAATAAGTAAAAGAAAGATTTTTCAGAATTCTTGGTCACAGGAAATGCCATCTTTGGTATTTAATCAAGTGTTATATGTTAACAATTTGTAAATTCTAAGATTAACTTTTTTATAGTTTTAGAGAAATGGTAGTATAGCTTAAGAGAGTAGAAAAGGGAATGCTTTTTAAAGAACAAAGTAACATTTTTGTAAGAGATCCAGAACACATTTTGGATGCAAGGAGAGATTAGATAGATACATAACTTGGTAACTTTTTTTTTTTTTTTATGGTACTGGGGATCAAATTTGGGACCTTGCGTTTGCGAGGCAGGTGCAGAAACCACTGAGGTAAATCCCCGGGAGTAACTATTGTTTTCTAGGGCATTCATTCTCATACTTTTTTTTTCAAAAAAGCTTTTATGTGGGCTTCATCACCAAAATATACTATATTAAAAATTGATGCAGATTTAAAAATCTTTATTTAAAATTAATCATAAACTTCTGCAACTTTTAAATTTTTTTTTTTTTTTCTTTTGGTACCGGGGATCGAACTCAGGCCCTTGCAATTCCAGGGCAGGCGGCAGAACCACTGAGCTAAATCCCCGGCCCAACTTTTAAATATCTCTTTAATGCCTGATTTAGACTTAGAATTTCATACCTGTTCCTTTCTCCAATGTTTTTTTTTTGGTACTGGGGATCGAACTCGGGACCTTGCGCTTGCAAGGCAAGCAGCAGAACCACTGAGCTAAATTCCCGGCCTCTCCAGTGTTTTGTGATACCAGATGTTCTGTAAATGTGCTTGAGATGAAGGGGGAAAGATCAAATCGTTTTAGTACTGTTAAGGAAGTAGTTTCCGTCTTATGAAAGAGTCTTGGGTTCCCTAAGGTCTCTTGGAGAAGTGCTGTAGAGCCTGTGTTGGCCACCACTCAAGGCTCATTTAGAAAAACTGGAAATGTATACAGGCCTTTGATTAAGCTTGGTTCTCAGTTTTAGAAATTCATTTTGTAATAAAAAAAATTCAGCACTTGCCATTCCAGTCTGTTCCATGTCAGTATTTTAAATTACCTCTTTGCTTTTTTCTTAATTTCTTGGGAATGGAAATGGGGTAGGGAAGAGAGGTCAGAGTTCCTATTAATATATAGGTAGAATATATAACCTGGGACACTTTTTTGTCAAGTAAAACAATAGTACTAACCTAGGACTGGATAATAGTATATTAGACCAGTACTCCTCAAGATTCTGGGCAGTATAAACTTTTAACTGTCCTGAAGATTGTGTCCAGATGTAAATTAACTGATGTTAAATACATTTTTAGTTAGACTGATTCTCACACCACCCCCACCCCACCACCCCGGTTTGGTGAAAGAAGCAGTGTGTTTATATATTGTTTCAAACTCCTTAACTCCCCCTGCCTGATAGGTGACAGTTTACCATCACATTGAGGAGCACTGGTTTAGACTACATGGATCTAGTCTAGTGTAGTGTCTTTTGTCTGCTACCCTCAGATCTCATTCACCTCTCCGTAACCCAGTAACCCTATGTAACTATTTGATAACATCCATAAAAGGGATCATTTGGCATAATTTAGATAGAGGTGATGAAGAATTTTCTGAATTTGGCCTTTTGTAATTAGGTTCCTGACCCCTGCTTGTAGCTTACTGTGGAAAGCTGGAGGTTGAGAATTAGCTCTCTACTACTTCTAGAGGTCTGGAGGTACAGGGCTGATGTCCAGTATCATCATTATTTTGAGATGTAATCTAAGATTCTAAACATGTAGTAGAATTTGCAATATTTTTCTAGCTGCCTAGAAAATTACTAGGGGATTTTCAGAATCTGTGGATTTAGTGAGGAAGATTAGCATTTGGAAACCAGAGTTTTTGAGCCATTCTTCTCATCACTAGTGTTGTGACATATAGATAGTTTACAAGTTCTCTAAGCTAGCTCTGTCGTGGGGAAAATTAAGGCTTGGAGGGAGCTGGCAGTGAATAAGAGTTTATTTCCTCTCTTTAAAATTGTGCCACTCCTCACTGTGGTGACCCCAGAAGGCTAAGCCACCATAGTACAACTTTGTCATATTGGTCACAAGCTTCTATGAGAAAATAGTTAAGGAGTTCAACCAGAAGGAAAATTGAGATTTTATCAGACATTCTCGGGCCAATAGAGGACTTAAATGAGTCTTTCAGATTTTTCTAATTTTATTGTAATTTTAATTGCTTATACAATACTTGCATGAGACCATCTCTGAAAATTTTTGAAAGGCTGATTTTAAATTCTGGTTAATACTTCATTCATCTCATAGATTTGGAGGGTGAAACAAATTCATAGCTTTTAATTGGTTTTCTGTTTAGTTTTTTAAATTTGTGGTGCCATTTTTCACTGAGTGCATGTAGGCAGCCGTCTCTGTTACACTGTGTATCATTGCTGTTGTGCCTTAGAGGTTAGAACTGCTGATTTCATGGCATCATAACAATTGAGAGTGAGTTTCAGCAGTTAAAATTATGCTAAGGAGGAGCTTTTGTGATGCTTTCTAAAGTCAAAAAGAGTTTATTATCTTCACATTTTTCTTCTTATGCCTAATAAACTAATATTCATTACCTGTTTAACATTTATCTTTCTGGTGCTTTGTTTTCTTTGAAAGACCTAAGTGTTCTTTTGTATACTAGTGTTCTAAAATATATACATATGTAATTAGACTGTAGATCAGAGTACATATATATATCTTTTCCCATATGTACACTGTGAAAGCTATTGACAGTCTGTCTCAGTATTTCCTAATAGGTGATTATATGATATGAACATTTTCTAATTTTTAAAAATTATTTTTAAGCCTTATGATTCTGCAGATGACTGGTCTGAGCACATTAGCTCTTCTGGGAAAAAATATTACTACAATTGCCGAACAGAAGTTTCACAGTGGGAAAAACCAAAAGAGTGGCTTGAAAGGTACCACATTAAATATTTCTTAATTCTACAGGTTAAGCATCTGATGGCGTTAGATGGTCTAATTTTAGGTCTATTGTAGTGATGTCCATTACTCCTCATCTTAATTTCATTTATTCGCCCATTATCTTGTGTTTTCACAATTTATCTTAAAAACAAATGTAGGGCAGAAAGGGAACTGTTTGGGGAGCCTTTGAAAGTCAGTGTATTTAAAAAAGATGTTATTAATCTCTATGGATCTTCCTTACATGATTTGAAATCTTTATAATTTTCATGTTATATTTTTCTGGCATATGTAGAATTAATACTACAAAGTTTTGATTATAGGGTTAGTAGTATAAAGAATTGGTATGGTATTGCCATGAGTGAAAAATACTAGTTTTCTGTACTTCCTATGTCCCACAGCAGTTGAATTATAGACCATGCTCACCTCTCATAGTCTTATATAATATTTTGTTGAGCATTTAACCACAGCAATTATTGTGAACATTTAAGGCCGTGATGTGATTTTTATGGCTTTATTTTCTTATTTTTAGAGAACAGAGACAAAAAGAAGCAAATAAGGTGGCAGTTAATAGCTTCCCAAAAGATAGGGATTACAGAAGAGAGGTGATGCAAGCAACAGCCACTAGTGGGTTTGCCAGTGGAAGTGAGTATTAATTTTTGTTTACACATTTATATATGTTATTGTCTACATGTGTAAATTAAAATAAAAATTACGTGATTTCTTCCATGTTGGGTCTGTGTCTCTAACTTACACTAGTTTCCTGAAAAGGGAGAAGGTATACTATTCATAATGGCTTTCATGCAGTTGCAGTTGAATTGTTAATACAATTGCATATTGGTTTTTATTTTTTTAAAAGCAAAAAACAAGGTCACCCCTGTGTCCTCATTTTTGTTGCATTAAACAGGACACAAAACTCACTGGATTTTAGCCTGAAACACACAAACGGTGACCCCCAAGTACCTCCTGGCTTTTTATGTTATCACTTAGAAACTTATCTGTACATGCATAGATGATTCTTTGGTTTAGGAAGTTAAACTTTATAGTGGTGTAAAAACTGCCTGCAGTCATTGTTACACAGTGTTCAATAAATTACATTGGTGACACAGTACTTGATTATAAAATGGGTTTTGTGTTATCTGCCCAGCTGTAGGCTGATTTAAGTGTACTGGGGTTGTAATGAGCAATTAGGCTAGCCCAAATTCTGATTTTCAGTAGGTTAAGTGTATTAAATTCATTTTCTATTTCCAACTTACGATAGGTGCATTGGGCTATAGCCCCTTGCTAAGTCAGGGAACATCTGTATTTGGGTATTTGGGAATTAATTTCATTATGATTATATAGATCTCTAATACACAGCTCTGAACAGAGAGTTTCCTGCAGGGTTATCATAATTCTACCTAGAAAACTGCTCTGGAACTTTTTTTTTTTGAGAACCTCCTGATCAAAGGGTGCTCTTCAGCAGTAATCAAACTATGGGGATACCTTAATGTTATGTTGAGGCCAGAATTTGGTGAAAATGGGATGGTTTTAATTAATCAGAGATTTACAGTTTTACTAAGTTTCCATATTCCCAAGTAGTTTTCCCTTTTCCCAGATAAAATTTAAATCCCATAGAGTTCTTTATTGAATTTTAAAACTTTTGAGGAATTTTAAGATGTGTTCTTGGAATTCTTAGAGGTAACCATTAAATTCCTGTATGTTTAACTCAAAAATCCAAGTAATAGTTGTACTTGGTCTCAACAAGGAATATTCATTCACTGATGGGAAAAAAATGCTTAAGAAAAACCAGTTACATTTTTTTGAGTGACTGAACATTTAAACTATGTTTCTTGGAACATTAAATTTTAAATCATAAATTAATGAAATTGTAGTGAAAACAGTGATTCACAGTACAAAAGTTAGGAAATAAAATAACGTGCTTTGAGATAGACTTGATCTAGTCTCTTCACCTTTTTTTTTTTTAATTTTTTTCTCTTTACTTTTTAAGGAACCGATTTTGGGCAAAGCTTTTCCTCTTGAAGTAAATAAATAGCACCTCGCTCGTGGGACTTGAGCAAATAGAGGAATTGAATCATAGAGAAGAAGTAGCCATTGGTGTAAAATTAACCTTTTTTAGTAGACATAAGTATAATATGGAGGATGCAGTATTGTTCCCCTACTAAATCTGAGAATTAGCAGCACTAGATTGGGCCAGTTCTTGCCACTCTGAGCTGATAGTGCTCGGAGAAGATTCTTCCCAGAGTAACCTCTCATTTAAGTCACTGTTCCATGGGGTAGGGTAAGTAAAGGGAGGAATTAGAGATCTGATTCTGGAAAATCAATAGGAAGGCAGCGTGGCTTCTTTGTGTGTTATATATGCAACTTCTTACAGTGATGCCTTGGTTCACTAATTTGTTCCACAATTCTGGGAAAGATGGCCATGGTCGTGTTCATCACCCAGTGCAGAGTTTGAAAACAAAAACAAACTTTTGCCAAATCTGTCTTTGTTTGCAAACCAAATTGTTCATAAGCGAAAGTGTTCATGGGGCCAGGGATTTAGACCTTGCAAGTGCAAGGTCCCGAGTTCAATCCCAGTACCAAAAAAAAAGTGTTTGTGAATGGAAGTACCTCTGTATTTCAAATAAAATTTTTTTTTTAAAGTTTTTGTTCATTATTTCAAAAGTAAAGCATGCCTGTTTAAAAATTAGAAGAAAAGTAAACTTTTTAATCCCATGACCCAGCAACATTTTGGCACATACTTTTTTTGATATATTGTATTTTTCCCCAAAGATGGGGTTATCACTGGTTATAGTCGGTTTTAATATTTCAGCAGTATATTTCCATTTGAGTTTATAACATAATACTTGTTGCCTGCATAGTATTACATTTGTGTGGATGTTCATTTATAAATAAACCCTATCCAAGGATACTTGGGTCGCTTTTTAGCCTTGTAAACAAGATGATGATTCATATCTGCCCACTTACCTAAAGTTAATTTCCTAGTTGTATAGGTGATGAATCAGTGAGTCTGTGGCTGTGTTGAAGTATAGTCGTGTACGTATCACACTGTTTTTAGATTTTAGTGTTTGAGAAAGGAGCTTAGTTATGTTGCTTGTTTTCTTTTTCTTTTTAACTGCCTACGTGACCTGTATGTATTGTGCTAGTAACAAAGTCAGTAAGCCATTTAAATGTTTACTGTCTATTCAAAAAACATTAGCAGTTTCCCCGGGTGTACAGTAAGTATATATTGATGCTTGGATAGAAAGTGAGGAGGGATTGTAAAGATTTTTATATGTAAAGAGATAATGCTCTCTACAACTTGATAGTGAAAGTTATATGGATAAAATTTTTTGCTGTGAGAGACTCCTCTTGTTCTGTAGGTTATAGAGCATCATACCCTTCAGATGCCTGTAGTATACCTCCCCTCTACTCAGGAACACGTAGAAATGTGCAAGGGGGGAGGGTGTATAGAGCCACTTACTTAACTGTTCTGTCTAGAGTGTGTGAGTAATACAAGCTGTTGCAGCTCTAACTTCCCGTTTCTATAATGCTGCTCTTTTTAACTTATACATGTTTGAAGTTACTTGTTTTGATTTTCATCTCAGCGCACTGCTTCATACATTTTGACTGGCCATACATAACTGAAAGAGAATTTTCTTGATCAAGAAGGAAAAGTTCTAGGTATTAAAGTGATATAGTTGGGCATGGTATTATCTGTTTTATCTTTTTTGTAAAAGTTTATATTACACATATTAGTATATTCTTTGCATGAAGAAAATCTAGACTAAAATTATGTAACGCCAGATTTTATATTGGGTCATTAAGAGACCTTGTGTTTTGGTATGGTTGAAATTTTTTGGCAGCATCCCAGTATGTGTGGTTGGGATATAACATGCAGTTGTGTGCAGACAACTTTAAAATTGACTTAAAGTTTGAGAGTATTTCTTTGGTCAGTCTTGTTCTTTAGAATTAGAAGAGCTTGGAATTGGAAAAAAAAATACAATATTCAACAGAGACGGTATCCTTTGGTAAAGTTGTCATTCATTACCTATCATGTTCTTGAATTTTATGGTGTTTCTTTACTTGGAGGTTACTTTGATTCTTTGGTTATTTAGATTGGAATATTATGGTTTACTTTGGAGACTTCAATAAATAATAAACTTTGTTAACATGATTGAAATTTTCCTTCCTATGTATTATTTTGTGGAGGCATAGTACTAGAATTTAAATTGATAAAGAGTTTAAACTGGTTTTAGTACCTATTTGTGAGTTTAAAATATTTCTCTGCCTTTAAATTGAAAGGATCTGTTTTCACCTTGTGATAGATTTTTCAGATTAGGCTGTGGATATAGGACTTGTGTTTGTAGATAGCATACATACCATAATTTTGTTACTCTTAGTATTACTAAAAATACTGAGTTGGTTTACTGAGTGCACAGTTCGTCATAAGCTCAACCATCTGAAAATGAAGTCACTTAAACCCTAGCATAACTACTTCGGAGCCCACTAATTAGCCACCTCAATATGAGTGAAACGTTATAACACCATATTGATGGTTTTTTTATTTGTTCTTTTATATTTTGTTTAAACTACAGCATGGTTCTAAAGAATACTAAGAAACTACCGGCTCACTTGAAGTCTGAGTATAGATTATTTAAACTTTTCCTCTTCTATTTTTTAAAAATATATTCTAGTAGTAAAACTGCAGACACTAACTGGGCTTGCAGTTTTATTAAAAAAATTTTATATATATATTTATAAGTATGTCGCTAAATTAGCTGATGTTAAAGACAGGATTCTAACGTAATCTTTTTTCTTCCCCTTCTGTCATTCCAACATCTTTTTTCGAACTGTGAACTGTAAAGTGGAAGACAAGCATTCCAGTGATGCCAGTAGTTTGCTCCCACAGAACATTTTGTCTCAGACAAGCAGACACAATGACAGAGACTACAGACTGCCAAGAGCAGAGACTCACAGTAGCTCTACGCCAGTTCAGCACCCCGTCAAACCAGTGGTGCATCCAACTGCTGCCCCAAGCTCTGTTCCTTCTAGTCCATTCACGCTGCAGTCTGATCACCAGCCAAAGAAATCATTTGATGCTAATGGAGCATCTACTTTATCAAAACTGCCTACACCCACACCTTCTGTCCCTGCACAGAAAACAGAAAGAAAAGGTATGCCATTGTTACTGAATGCTGCACGTTGAACTTTAGTTTCTGATATATGACATTATTTCCTTTGGCTTACATAAGGCTTTAGTATAAATTCTTTTCTTCTTCTTTTTTTTTTTTTGACTTGCTGCATAGATGTAGGTCTAGAATTAGTCATGTGTAGCTTTTTCTTTTAATTTATAATTAAGACTTTTTGCGTTTGACACTGAAGTCAAGTGCTTAATTTATAATGTTTAACAATGGTTAAATAACTGGTCAACATTAAATGACTATCCCTTCATATTTGCATAAAATTTTTAATTTTTGTAATGATTATCTTGATTAGAAGTTGTCTCAGTTTTCTAAAGTTTGATGAAAATATAGGCATTTTTAAACTTAGCATTTCTCCGTCAATCAGTTTTTACTTTTCTGTATTGGTACACGTATATAACATACTTCAGTGTTTCTCTTCCCTGTTAGCTCCCTCTCCTTTCATCTCCCTTATTCCCATTACCTTCCCTATTTCCAAGTCTAGCTTGTGGTTTCCAGCAGGTTGCTGGTTTCAGTTTGTGGATTAATAACCGAGTCACGAGTGCTACAGGATAAGGTATACTAGTTTCTAAATCAAACCTTACATCTGAGGCTTACAAATAAACATTGCAATCCAAATTGTGTTTATACAACTCAGTGCTAACATGTTTAAAAGTTACAGAATAACTTTGGTAGCAGTCACTTGGGAAGTGTAACCTAAGCAGTGTGACAAATGTATTTGCATAGGCTCTTCACAATCCCAAACTATACTTCATCAAATATCTTGAGAATAACAAAATTAAAAAGCAGTAGTACACAAATTACAATAGCACCTCAGTTCATGAACTTAATTCTTTCCACTATTCTGGTTGCTAACCAAATCGAATTTTCCCTGTAAGGTTGAGATTGAACCTAACCATCGAGTTTGATTCAGTTCGCAACCAATTCGCTTTATGACCAGAAGCGTGAAAAGGAAGTAAGTTTTCATGAACCTTCTACCACTGTGTCATGGATGAGCCCATTAGCAGATGTTAGTGTTGAACTCTTGACACGTCCAGTGGAGAGCCGGGCACGTTACCACGTGCCTGTCGTCTCAGCACTTGGGAGGCTGAGGCAGGAGGGTTGCTTTGAGTTCAAGGCCAGCCTTTCGAGACCCTATCTCGAAAAAAGAAATGTCAAGTGGAGTTAGATGATGATGAACCTTTAAGCCGAATCTGTTTATTGATCTAAGCTTTCACATTGATTTAATTTGTTGACACGTGTTCAAATAAATTTACTTAAAGATGGCTTATGCCAAAATTAATACATAAACATCAAATCCTCTTGCTGAGTTAAGTTGCCAAAATTTCTGAGGTGAAATGAAAATTAATACATTAATTAATATATTGTCAATGGATGCTTTTTAGTTTTGGTTTTTAGTTCTTGTAATTTTGATTCTTTGGTCTCAAAAAAGTTTATTTTTAAACCCATGTCATTTTTTTAAATTCCAGGACTGGGGATTTAGCTCTGTGTTGCAGCTGCCTGCCTCACAAGCACAAGGTCCTGAGTTGAACCCCCGTGGTACCAAAAAAAAAAAAATTCAACTTAGTGCAGTGGTGCCTACCTTTTTGAGCCCTGGCTGTTTGAGAAACTAAGGTGGGAGGATCACTTGAGCCCACAATTCAAGACTAGACTGAGCAATAATGTATCTAGATCCTGACACAGGAAAAACAACAAAATCACACAGCCTTGTAAAATTCTTTATCTCGTTTCACTTTTGTACTTTTAACATTTATTAGCTCTTCTCTCGTCAAGTTTTTCCTTGGCTTCTGTGATGTACTGCTCTCTAGTTTTCTAATTCTTGTGTCTTCCTGTTCTGTAATATTAGTAGCATTCAGCTGTTTTGTTTGTTTTGTTTTGTTCTTTTTCTTGCACATGTCCCTTTTTTGCTAGTCATTCTTTGTGATTATCATGATGTCTAAATTGTTAGTTGTTCTTCACACTCTTATTTCCTTCTGTAAGTTCTTGGTACTCGTTAACATTTCCTCAGGTAGTGTTGCAGATTTTCTCCTCTTTTCCATAATTTATCCTTAGATTCTCAGTATTTAACCGTGCTATGCCCTGCCTCCCAGTTTTTCCTTGTTCTTCAATCTTCTTGCCCACCTACCTCCCCTCTCTCCTCTTTCTACTCACCCTTTGACAAATCTTGGATAACTCATTTGTGTATATTCTTTTCCACGATAGCCACTGTGGTGTTCTAGTTCCTTCTTTTTCTGTCTTCTTAGTGTCATGATTGCAAATTCAAAATGAATTTTATTGTCTCCTTCTAATGGTCTCTCATTAGTCCAGATGATAAAGTCCTTACTGTGTACTAAGATTGTAGCAAACTTTGATGGTCTAGATGGAGTCTGACATAGTAACTTGATCTCTACACAGTCTGTGTTCATCCATTCTCTGGTACCAGGGATCGAACTCAGGACCTTGTGCTTGCCAGGCAGGTTCCGCACCACTGAGCTACATCCCTGGCCCTGCTTATACATTCTCCATCATGTATCTGTTGCGGACTTGTACAGTTTTAGAATTTTACTTTTTTTAGCCTTTACTAAGTAAGATATGTTTGTTCTTCTATTCCTATCCTGTTGAACTCAGGACTTCTTTAAGACCCAGCTCTGTTGTTTTTCTACTTGTATCAGTTAACTTCTCTCAGTCTTAAGTGCTTTGTACTTTTGTGTGTTACAGCACTGGTAATTTTAGTTTTTTCAATTATATTGTACCCTTTTAGGGTTAGACATTGTTTTTTATACATTTTGTATTTAAATATTACTTTCCTCTCCATGCTTTTGAGCATCTTTCCTGACAAATTTAATTAATTATATGGCCGGGGGTTTAGCTCAGTGGTTCCACTGCCTGCCTTGCAAGCACAAGGACCCGAATTCGATCTCCGGTACCAAAAAAAAAAATTATACTAATTTGAAGCTTATAGGAAGAAACTTGATTACCTTAAAATTGTTTATGTGTACATAGGGAAAATTGTGCGGTCTTTCCTAATGTTTACCTTTGCATCTTAATTTAAGATACATTTCATTTCTTTAAATGTATGATAGTTTTGATACCTCCACATCACTCTTGTTAGTCTAAATTTGTGAAGTGTCCATTAATTTGAAATTATTTCTTTATCAGGGGAGACATCTGTGAGACAACTAAGCTTGTATTGGCTCTCCTCATAAACATTGTGATTGCCCTTATTTGGATTTTCCTTAACAGCTACATAATTAGTACTGGGAGTGTAACTCGGTGGTAGAGCACTTGGCTGCCATGGATGAGGCCCTGAGTTTGATCCCCAGCACTGCAAACAAAAAACAATTACATCATTTCTATCAAAGATTGATAATTCAAATCAGGTTGATCTGTTGGGTTGCAAATGCCTTATAGTACGATGAAGTAATAGTGTCTAAAGATGTCAGTGGTAGCACGCAGAATTATACAAGAGCAGGATCTTTGCCTTCTCACCTGCTGCTCGGTCCCCAGTGCTTGACAGATACTGAGCAGAGTGCAGGTATTTGTTGCGCATGGATAAACAGCTGCAAGGATGATAATGTGTTAAAGGTTGGAGACGTTACCTGCATTGGTCATGGTATTTTAGAGTAAGAGAGCAGTGTATATGTGTTACACACTAAAGTATCTGAGCAGTAGATTTAGATCTGTTAATGCCATTGTGTCATTTGAGAGAAAGAATATAAGATAAACCCAAAGTTTTCAATTCCTGAAGAGACAGATGGGGAGGAGCTGTGTAACTCTTATCTGCCCTTGTAGTGATACTAGTGTTGGGTGGAATAAAACAATTTCCCACTTAAATCAGTGTGTGTTTAGGTGACCTTTGTGCATCTATTGGTGAGATTTTTCATTAATGTAGTTATGATTTATTAACATGGCTAAGTTAGTCACAGAAGCAGACCTCGTCAGTGCCTCATGCTAACTCATGAATGGGTTCATGTATCTAGGTTCTGTAACGGAAGGAGGAGGAAAGACTAGCTAGGTATTAATAAGAAGTATTTGTCATGTGGAATAAAATTCCCTTTTGTGTTTTGATGGTATCTGTAGGTATATTTGAATGAACCCTAAGACTAGCATATGTTAAGACATTAACTTTTTATGGATGACTTAGTTTAAGACACATGAAAAACGGCATTTACCCTCTCAAATTCACCTATTTAGAATATCTGGCCATTATTTTATCAAAATAAACTGAAGAGGGGCTGGAGATTTAGCTCAGTGGTTCCACCACCTGCCTCACAAGCGGAAGGCCCTGAGTTCAGTCCCTGGTACCAAAAATTTTAAAAATAAATAAACTGAAGTAAAACAAAATGAAATAAGCCAAACTCTGAAAGCATATATTTTTATGACAGTGAAACATTCTGCTAAGTTTTTTAAATAAAAAAATTATCTGCTACAGATTCAATTCAATTTTGTTTGTTTGTTTTCTGGTATTGAGGATCGAACTCAGGACCTTGGACTTGTGAGGCAGGCAGTGGCACCACTGAGCTACATCCCCAGCCCCTCTTCAGTCTTTACTACTAACCTGAAAAATGACAGTGTCACTGAATCCTGTACTCTTTAGAGCAGGGTTTCTCCAACTGGTCATTACTGGCATTTGGGGCTAAATAATTCCTTGTTGTAAGGGACTTTCCTGTGCGCATAGATAATTCAGCCATATCCTAGGCCTCTGGCGACTGACTGCCAGCAGCGCTCACCCAGCCGTGCACCTGAAAACATGTCCAAATAATGCCAGGTGTTCTTGTAGGATAAATTCATCCACTGAGAACCCCTATTGCAGAGCATATGATAGTCCCTTCCTTTGTCATTCAACAGTGAAAATCAACTTTTAAACATCCACAATTCTGAAGGAAATACACAGCTTAATAAAAAAATTATTTTCAATTAAAGAATACTTAAGGCATCATACTGACATCTGGCTTGGTACTAAACTGTACATCTGACATGCCTTGCTTTTTTTTTTTTTAAACCTTCAAAATTAAAAGTAATATAGATGCTCTTTTGGGAAGGTAGAATGATTAAATGAAAGCAGTAACATTAACTTCAGTAAAAAAAAAACAAAACTTCAGAACTATTAATGTTATGTAAAGCCTAACAAATATAATACTACTACTTGTCTATTGCTTTCTTAGTTTTTGATATACTACCTTTTGGATGAACTGATTTTTGAGACAGGGTCTGACTATGTAGTTCAGGCTGGCCTTGAACTCAAGATGATCCTCCTGCCTCAGACTCCCAAGTGCTAGCATTTGCAGGCATGTGCCAGCATACCTGGTTCTTGAACTCATTTTTTTTTTTTTTTTGGTACCGGGGATCGAATTCGGGTCGAAGGCAGGCGGCGGAACCACTGAGCTAAATCCCCGGCTCCCTGAACTCAATTTTTAATAAATGCTTTTAGAGACTGATAATTAAGAGGGAATTTTTTGGTCACAAAAAAAATTCTGGTTCAGAAAACTAGCAAAAAAGCGCATACTATTTTATGATTTATGCTAGAATGGTTTGTTTTAAAATAGCTTTGGGGGCCACTACACATTTATGAAAAATTAGGAAGCTTGGCTATAGAGTTTCTTAGATATTTGTTGAATGACAGTACATTAGTTGGAGGAATGGGAATCTTGATAAGTTTAAATCAAGTTTAGTTAGCATAAATAAATGGCATTAATTCAACTTAATAAAGATGATGAAGAGAAACAGCTATGCTAAAAAGAACACATTAGAAAATCTTGTTTATTGCTTGGGGATAAGGAAGACCTTTTTGATCATTAAGACCCAAAATGAATTTACCTTTAATAAGTTGATAAATTTGGTCATGTACGACATTTAAAACTTCTCTGACAGAAAGTCCAGTGAAAGATAGCAAATTAGTAAAAAAATATTTCCAACGTATGTAAAATGATACTTTAGCAATTTATGCAAACGAATGCAAAAATAATAGAAAAATGGACAAAAGATATGAACAAACAAGTAGAAAAGAGGAATTTTTGATTCCTAGGCTTACTTTCTTAACTGAAAATGGGCCAAAGACCTAATTTCCAAAGCTGAAACTCTTAGAAAAAAACCATAGGAGAAAATCTCCCTAACATTGGATTTGTCAGTGATTCTTGGACATAACACCAAAAGCACAGACCAAAAAATAAAAATGCATATTGGACTTTATCAGCACTAAAAACTTGTCCTTCAAAGAAGACTATCAGGGCAAACGAGACAACTCACAGAATTTGAGAAAATACTCACAAATCGTATATGTGATAAGGAATTAGAAGCAACAACAAAAACCAACCCAGTTCAGTGATGCGTAAAGGACTTAACTGTGTTTCTCCAAAGAATATATTCTTTTTTGTTTTGTTTTTTGAGACAAGGTCTTGCCATGTAGCTCAGATTGGTCTTGAACTCACTGTGTAGCCTAGACTGGCTGCATAGCGATTCTCTTGCCTTAGCCTCCCAAGTACTGGTATTACAGTCATGTGCCACCACACCCAGCCAAAGCGCGTGTTCTAATGCTCAATAAACATGAAAAGATGCTCAATACCATTATTCATTAAGGAAATATAAATCACAGCTACAATTAAATACTGCTTCACTAGGATTGCTTATAATTTTATTTAAAGGAAATAACAGGTGTTTGAAGAACATTGGTACACTTGAACATTGTTGGTAGGAATTTAAAGTTCAGTTCCTCAAAAAGTCAAAGGTAGAGTTAACTGCCATCCAGCAGTTCTGCTCCTACATACAAAACTAAAAGTACTGAAAGCCAAGGATTCAAACAGGTATTGTTAGTGTTCATAGCTATTACTTATAAAAGAAAAACATTAGAAACAATTGAAGTACTCATCCATAGATGGAAAGAATAAAATATGATACTCATGCATGCAATGCAGTGTTCATCAACTGTCATAAGGAATGAATTCTGACACAAGTTGTAAATTGAAAAGATTACACTTCTAAGACACAGAAGTTTACCTATTGTGTAATTCCACATGTATGAGGTGCCTGGAATGGACACATTCAGAGACAGAAAATAGAATAGTGACTACCAGTAGCTGATGCGGGTGTTGAATGAGGAGTTGGTAAGATATTTTTGCTGGGAAGATAAAAAGGCTGTGGGGATGAGTCATTGTGATGCACAGAAATGTGAATTTCTTAATGATACTGAACCATACACTTAAAATGGCCAAGGTATAGCAGGCAGTGATGGTGCATGCTTTTAATCACAGTACTCTGAGAAGCTGAGGCAGGAAGGCTACAAATTCAAGTCCAGCCTGGGCAACTTATAAAATACAAAAATGGCTGGAGATGTAGCTCAGTGATAGAGCAGTTGCCTAACATATGAGAGCCCTTGTGTTCAATAACCTTCCCCCCCAAAAAATGGAGCTAAATGGTGAATTTTGTTACGTGTATTTTACCAGGATTTTTTTTTAAATAGAAGAGGTTATCCATACATACTGGAAATCAAGATTAAGTGTGAGGTCAGTTTGCACCCTTAAGATTGGCAACTATTACTGATTGGGTGTGGTGAAATGAGGTTGGAAGGAATATGTAAGTTAATACTGCTACCTTGGAAAATCAGTTTAGTAAAATCTATTTAAAAGTTGAAAAATGTTCTTATTTTCGGTGTGTATTACCATGACAAACTTTTTTGGTTGAGTAAAACATTACAAAAAATTCATCGTCTTTATATTATAAAACAGCACCTGTTCACGTACTTTGTGACTCCAAAGAAAGTTTTAGGATATGTGATTTTATTTATTTATTTATTTTTTTTTTTTTGGTGCCAGGGATCAAACTCAGGACCTTGGGCTTGCGAGGCAGGCAGCGGAACCACTGAGCTATATCCCCGGCCCCAGGATATGTGATTTTAAATATTCATAATATGTAATGTAAAATAAAATGGAAGTCATAGATACTGTCACCTCACTCACTACCTTAGGTTTTTTGTTACATTTGCATGCTTTGTTTTTGTTATAATCTGCTGCGTGTTACACTTGTGTCACACTTCCTACAAAATAGGAAAAGCAGGATGCCCTTTTTGATAATGATGTTGTCGTTGTTGCAGCAGCAGTAGTAGTCGTCGAAGTAGAAGTAGTATTAGTAGTAGGTAGTAGTAGTAGTAGTAGTAGTAGTAGTAGTAGTAGTAGCGGCAGCGGCAGCAGAGGCAGCAGCAGAGTTCCATGTATTCAAATGTCCTGTTCAGTTGTACAGCCTAATAGGACTCCACACACATACACCTTTCTGGGGCTCTGGCGATTGAGCCTAGGGCCTTCACACTGAGCCATATCCACAGCCCTCTTTATTTTTAATTTTAAGACAATTTGACTAAGTTGACCAGACTAGGCTTGAATATAAAATTCTCCTGCCTCTGCCTCCAAAGTGCTGGGATTATAAACATATGCTACTATCAAAAAATGAGTTATTTGATACATCAGAAAAATGTAGACCAGAAATGAATTTTGGCTCTGGTTTATACAGTTGGGTGGCTTGAAAGGGTGGTTTGAAAGAGCTGAATGATAAACTTTGTAGTTTAGTTTTTTAGGTAGGTTACTTACTCCCCCTTCTGGCAAAAGTTGAAAACACAAGTCAATAATTCATAAATTAAGTATGAAAGAAAGGAAAGTTTTACCTCTTACAGCAGATACACTCACTTTAAAACCAAAAAGAGCATAGGCGCGCACACAGTGAAATTACTAGAGCTAAAATTACCAAAGACCTTACGGGAAGACATTTAAAGTAGCCACTGTTTTTCTTAAATACTTAGAAAACTTTACATCATTGAAGGCGAGTAGAGGCTGATACTCTTATTAAGAGCAAATGACTTGGTAATGGAAAACACTGCTTTTCCTCTCTTATGTAAGCTCATTCTTTATCTTTTGCTGACTAATTTCAAAAACCCAAGTTTTCTATTCATGTTTAGTTTAATAAAATACAGTATTAAGTGTTTTAGTCCCACATCCTAAAACAGTAGATTCCAGCAAAGGTTTTAGATGGAACTGTTAATTAAAATTAGGTTTCTGTGTGAAAAGCGCAGTGATTAATGTATTCTTAATAGTAATTTTGTTGCCTTTTATATGATAAACACTTCAGTAATTTATGGGTAGTATTTAAAATACATCACAGGTAATTTGGATCTACTCTACATAGTGTCACTTAGCTTTATGAATTTAGCACAAAATTTATTAACCTCTACGACATTTATATTGTTAGGGACCTGGCATCACCAGCATTATCCCCATCACCAGCAGTTTTGCAGCCACTTGCAAAGACTGACCTGGAGGTTGAGAGAGAATGTGCTTAAATGTGCACTTGTGCCTGCTGCAGAATCCAGCGTGCAGTCGACAACTACATGTTAATGCTGGCTCCTGTCTTGCAGTAGGACTAGAGGCTGGGATAAATACAGTTTCCCTGCTGAGGAAGCTCATGTTCAGGTAGAATGCTACTGAATAATAGAAGATGCTGTGTTAGGGGATTCTGAACAAAGAGGAGAGACACCTAGTTAGCACCTTAAATACAAAACTTGTACCTTTGGCAATACTTCTGGTAAAATGAAGACTACTTCTCAAATTAGCATTTGCATTACTAAACTCAGTAGTTTCCAGTTATATGGGTAGATTGTGGCATATAATACAAAAAAAATTAAAACGCATATAATGATAACTTGTAACAGGCTTTGGAAGGTCATTGATAATCTATCTAGAAAATGGTTTAGCCTTCCCATCTTAAATTTATTTTTACTCTGCTCAGTCCTCAGTATCGTACTTTGCTGTGATTATATTTCATTTTGTACGCTTTTAGTTAAAAGGAGTCTAAGGATCTCGAGCCTTTTTTTTTTAAGATACAGTTTATTTGGTGAAAGTTTCGTGCCACGTAAAAGCACCCAACATTGTTTTAGCTGGCCAGATGAAGCAGGGCTGCAGATGAGAGATTTATGTAACACCTCTCACAACATTTCCATCATAAAAAGTTTGAGAGGTTTATTAGAGCAAAAGGGCCACCAGAGTCTTGTATCCTCTCCCCTCACTGTGACAGAGTACCTGAGATAATCACCTTCGAAAGGGAAAGGGTGTACTTTGGGCTCGAGGTTTCAGCCTGGTACTTGACCTGGTTGGTTACCTTTGGACGTGTGGCCTCATCACAGAGCTGCTCTCCTCCTGGCAGCTGGAAGCAGACTTGCAGGCTCTTTGTTTCGTAACCACCAAAGGCACCAAAATCACACATGAAACTTTTCAAGTTGTACATATGAGTATGTTGCCCCAGGTTCATTAGATCTGAGTTGGAGTCTGTATGTTATTATTTTTTAAGCTTCAGAAGTGGTTCTGATAAGCATTTTGTTGAGAAGTAATACTCAATGTAATAGAGAAATTCTGACCTTCAGGTGGGTCACTTGCCCAGAATCCCGTGAATACAGTAGTAAGTAGGATCAATTGGTTTCCATACTGCTTATCTATATCAGTATTCTGCTTAGTGCCATTTCATTTGCTTGACTTAAAGAGTAGTAATAGGGATTTTTAAGCCCTTGAAACTTTTCAAGTCTGAATAGTTAGCAACAATAGAACAGAATTTGAAAACACTTTGCACCCCCTTTTCCAGTTTGCTTCTGTCATTAAAAGGATATCCACAGAAAATAAAATGAGTCTTTTCAGAGGGATGTAAGTACTAATTTAATTGTTCATGCAGTAAACGAAAATAGAAAATTTATTTTATTCTGAGTACTAATAAAGATGCCCATAAGCTTTATGTGAAAACACAAGAGATATGATCTAGAGAAAAATGCTAATATAAGCTATAATTGCTTCTTAAATTAACAGGTTTTTGTAAGGAAAAAAATTGTTTCATCCTTCCATACAGATTTCTTTATATCAAGGCTTGGCAAAGCTGGAAAAGTGATAGGCAGTCTGCCAGACTAAGGATCTTTCTTTAAAGTGTACGCCTTATTAAAATAAAACTTCTTGGGGCTGGGGATTTAGCTCAATGTTGGCGCGCCTGCCTTGCAAGCTACAAGGCCCTGAGTTTGATTCCCGGTACAGCAAAAAAAAAAAAAAATCAAGTGATCAGATTAAAATAAAACTATCTTAGGTCTTCCGAGTTGGTCATAGTTAATCAGCATAATCTGAAATGTACTAAAATAGCTATCCATACTTGAGAGATCTGTTGTCCATTGCTCTTGACTATTGTGATTGTGATGTAGACTGCTGAGGGAGTCCCTATTCAGTGAGCATGCTAGCAGTTCCTAGCTTCTCTCGGGCCATGAAGATTGGTGAATGTTTAGTTCCTAGAATTAAAAATTTAGATTTACAGTTACAGTACTAGGTAGGCAACAGTGTAATGCTCAAATGCAGTGCTCCTGAAACTTACATGTGACTTTGTAACTGCAGTCTTAATCCAATCATAGACAGATATGCAGTCTTGAAAAATCTTTAGTAATGAGTCTGTATGGGAAAATTAAAAATGCTTCAGCAAACGTTTGTATTTAGTCTTTACCTCAGTATCATAAGAGAATCTGTGTGTATATCTTTAGCCAGAGCGAATGTTCTTACATCAGAGTCCATGTTTCTAGTGCTCTTTACTGCATTGAGGTCATTGTGTTAATGAAATTCCATGGAGGGCTTGGGGATTTAGCTCAGTGGTTCCACCGCCTGCCTTGCAAGCACAAGGACCTGAGTTCTATCCCCAGTACCAAAAAAAAAAAACAAAGAAATTCCATGGAATTAAAATAATCAGTTTGTGCTCATTTTCTTTGGGTGGATATTTGGTTTGTTTCTCATTTTGAGCTGAAACAAGCACAATCCTGTTTTAGTAATTAATGTTTTTCTTGATTTATAAAGTTTCCATAGGGGTGTGATGTATAAGGATAGTTATTGGGCATAATTATATTCATCTTCGCTTTTTCTAGATAATGTGAAATTATTTTCTAATGTTATTTATTGAATCAGTTCCCAGGACAAATGTTACATAAATGATCCCATTACTTCTTGACATTTTATATTATCAGACTTAAGTCTTTGCCTCTACAATGAGTATGAATGGATATCCTTTATCTTACATTTTTTTCTGATTGTTAATGAAGTTAATCTTTTAGTCATTCGGGTTTCTTCTATGAAATACCTTAAAATCTTTCTGCTTGTCTTTTTTGATTCACAGTAATTCTTTTAAATACTCTGGTTGCCAATATTTTGGATTGTTTTACTTTTTGTAATTTTTTAATCTTTTATAATGCCAGAGATGCCTGCCTGTTTGCCTTTGTTAAGTTCTAAAGACTTAAATATATACACAGAAGTTTAGGATAACTTAAGTGATTTTTATTTATTTGGTGGCAGCTTGCTATATTTTCTTCAAAAATTCTTTTTCTTCAAGGCTTATGTTATCATTTTGTCAAGATTGGGACTTTCATTGCAATGGCATTGATTATATATACATAGAAACAACTTTTCATACATGTTTTATACATTTTTTTAAATACTATGAGGCAGACTTTTGGTTTGTTTTTACCTTTTCCTTTTTAGTGGTGATATTTTATTATGTGATCCTAAAACTCAGTTGCTATAGTTAGCATAAAAGTTCAAAATAGAAGTCACTTCTTATTCATCAGATCCTTTGCTCATTTTGGGAATGACCACCATGGTACCTGTGTTGACATACATTAGGGCCGCTGTCTGTTGTTATTGTCATAAACGTTTTGTCCTTGATCCTAGGATATAAATAAAGTTGTGAAGAATCGAACTGTCCCTTTATCTTAATGGAAGCTGTCTGAATGTGAAGTTAGTATTAACCATGTTAGACATTTGTAGAGAATGATGTGGTACTTTCCCAATCAGACATAAATGTTATACCAGACTTCTGACTTTAATCAAACTACCTGATCTTTCTTGTTCTGTTTCTCACCAATGAAAAGGAATATAAAAATGTTTATCACATTATTCTACTGAAGCAAATATTTACAGACTGCCCTTGTAAGGATATTAAATGAGGTTATTTGTATTAAATACCTAGCACATAGAAGATGCTCTTACGATGTTCGTTTAGTTTCCTCTATTCAGAGAATTTTTTCAGGCTTATGATCTCCCTTTTATTTAGAATCTACAGCAGGAGACAAATCAGTATCACATTCTTGCACAACTCCTTCTACGTCTTCTGCCTCTGGACTGAATCCCACATCTGCACCTCCAACGTCTGCTTCTGCAGTCCCTGTTTCTCCTGTCCCACAGTCACCAATACCTCCACTACTTCAGGACCCAAATCTTCTTAGACAGTTGCTTCCTGCTTTGCAAGCCACACTGCAGCTCAATAATTCTAACATGGACATATCCAAAATAAATGAAGGTAAATTTTTATAGTAACAATTTTTGGAAATTCATTTAAATTGTACAAAATGAAATTGTTGCTAAAACTTCAGTTTATGAATGGTTTTTTATTTCTTCTTGAACTTCATTTTTTGGAACAAAAGTTGATATCCCTCATAGTCCAATACCATTGGTAGTATAATTTAGTAATACTTCTATATACTTTTAAAGACTTTGTATCTAGCCAGGCACGGTAGTGCATGTTGGTAATCCCACCACTCAGGAGGCTGAGGCAGGAGGATCGCTGGTGGGGTTGAGGCCAACCTGGGCTACATCATGAAATCCTGTCTTTTTTTAAAAAAAAAAAAAAAAAAAAAAGGAATGTTGCTGAAGGTTGTGCTCTTTTGTATGTTTAGTGTGGAGAATTTGTTAAAATTGATATAACTTTTCTATTTCTAAAACCTTGTGTATGAAAAGTTATTTTGAAATATACTAATTACTGGAAGGTTAGGAATTCAGGTCCTTAAAATACTAAATTTGGGAGGTATTAGATATAAAATTTTGCCCTTTTTTCTTATTAATTCTATTAATTCTAGCATAGTTTTTCAGCATACTGCTAAAGTGTTTTGGCGGTCATCTCAAATTTCAACTGTGGTGGATGTGGCTTTAATTTGCAAACCATTCATATTAAAACATTAAATCCGGAGGGCATTGCAAAGTTCTCTGATTAGAATGAAATATATTTCATAGTAAAGCGATTTGATTCTGTGTCAGAAAAATAGAGCTGTGTCAGACTAGTTGGTCATTACTCTTACTGTCCTTGTCTTTTCGATTTTTTTTTTTCTGAGATAAATTATGCCGTTCCTGAGCTTGATAGGTAAATGTTTTACTTAGATAAAATAGAACTTTTAAACAGTTTAAAAAAATGGCAGAAGAATATATCAGTAGTACAAGAACGAGTGTGTTGTTGCCGGGGCGGATGTGATGTGTAGCGTTTGAGTGGTCAGCTCTTCTGAAAAGCAGTCACAGAAATACCAACATTTATCCACTTAATCCCAAATAACACATGGAGTGCTTTACTCATATCCAGATAGATTTCTGGCATAATCAGAAGTTCCAATGAACATTTGATGGTGTTTTTTAAAAGCTTCATGTAGGAATTGTATTAGTGTAAAGGGAACTGTGGGTTTATCTTTACCGTAAACCCAGTAAATGTCTTTTCTCTGCCTCAGGCAATTTCTCATTTGTTTCTATGTTTTAGTTTGAAACACTCAATGTTACTAATGCTTCATAAGCCTCTTTGTTTTTATTTGAATTTAAGAAACAATGGGTTTTTAGTTCTTACAGCAGCTGTGACACAAGCTTCGCTGCAGTCTATAATTCATAAGTTTCTTACTGCTGGACCATCTGCTTTCAACATCACATCTCTGATTTCTCAAGCTGCTCAGCTCTCCACACAAGGTATTTGTTCATATTCTTGGCTACTTCTAAAGTTGTAGTTAGTTTTGTTTTGAAATTAAGAGCAGGTTAATTTCCTATTTTTGAAGAGATTACCCTACAATATAGATTTTCTTTTTATATTTGATTTTTGGAAGATTGCATAAACTATTTTTACTTTTTTAATCAAGCTTTGTCATTTATCTTAAGGTATTCCTGTCAGATCTGTAATGCAGTACAGTAAGTCCCCAACTTACAAACTATAAGTAGTTCATTCCAGGAGAATATCCATGTCAGATTTGTTCAGATTTGTGCATAAGACCAGCAAAGTGCGTCTTACACACCTCAGACACAAATATGCAGTGTATACTGCTTTGCACTTCCCAGCAGTCCCCTCCACATCACCGCTGCTTTTCCTCTTGCTTCGGACATCCTGGCTCTGACTGGGCACTGTACTACTGTGCACTGTCACACTGCATGGTGAACACATGGCAGCACCACTGGGACAGCGTCTGGCACACACGTGAGCTACTTCTGGGATTTGTTCACACCTGTGTAATTTGAGATCCATTCATATCTGTGAAACTTCACATATGGAATGTTTGTAAGCCGAGGACTTACTACTATGTATACTTAATTCAGAATTTAAATCATTACATACTTTACTCCAGAGTTGAAACCCTAAGTCTTTGTGAAATATCCCATATGTTAAAAGACCTGAAGTTTGTTTGAGGTTGATATTACATGGTTGTTGACTAGAGAATGGAAATGTGCTCAGTTCCTGCTTTGAATAACTGTTCCTCTTCTCCATGAAAGTATCCAAATGGAGACAAATGGGGTAAAGGGGTCACTTTGTTACAACATTGCTAATGTGGAATTGAAACATGATGGTGCAGAGACACAACCCCCTTGCTAGCCTCTCAAGGCAGAGGACTGAGAGGGATGCCTGGGTCTAAATGGAAATAAGAAAGAAGAACTAAAGATGGCAAGGAAGCCACTGTATGAGAACAGGTTCAGGCTAAACTGCCTACTCCAGCCTCAGAAAGGAGAAGCAGCCTCCACTGAGTGTGCTAACCTCTGCAGCATGTTTGGTCAGTGTGAGGAGTGTTCTTTGGGGGAATACAGGATACGGGCTGTGCAGGATGTGTTGTGAAGATCTGTACCACATATCTTACAAGGGGTTTGGGTTTATTTGAAATTAATTACTTCACTCTTTTACAGCCCAGCCATCGAATCAGTCTCCCATGTCTTTAACATCTGATGCCTCATCCCCAAGATCTTACGTGTCTCCAAGGATAAGCACACCTCAGACTAACACAGTCCCTATCAAACCTTTGATTAGTACTCCTCCTGTTTCATCACAGCCAAAGGTATGTCACCTTTGAGGGAATGTAATATAAAGAAACTACTTAGTTCTGTACAGTTAGTAATATTTGACAATCTGTATTGTAGAGGAAGCCCCCTGAGATTAAGGTGATGGTGGAATGAATACACATGATTTGTAGTAAGACGCAGGAGAGGAAACTTGAGTCATTGTTAACTTTAAATACTACCTGACTCTTCCCTATTGGCTTTGGGGTTTGTGGCATGGAGAGCACAATGAAGAGGATATACTGACTCTTAATGGAGAATGTTTGCCAGTGACTTGTGGTTCATAATTTTATTTTAAAAATGAGTCAGTTTCTCTAAGAGCTTCATATACCATATGTAATTTTCTGATAGTACAAACATCACATTTAATAGATAAAATTAAACTTTGAGTCAAACTAAGTTTAGTTTTTGTAGTAGTCAGAACTTGTAACCTAGGTCCTTCTGAATACCACGCAATGCTGCTGGTGTTTGTCTAAGCAGAACTGCAGGCAGGTGTCTCCATAGAACACAGGGTGTTGGCTCATCTCTCACTGGACTGAGCAAGGGCCTCAGCAGTGCTCTCAAGTCTGTATGGTGCCACTTGGGTCTTGGCCACAACTTCTGTATCGTCAACACCAGTTGCACTCAGTTTTTGCTCTTTAACATAACATCTGGGAAACATTGAGGGTTTAGGGTCACTGCAGATAAGTTGTGATTTTTTTTTTTTTTTTTAAGAGGCATGAAACAGTGGGCTATTTCAAACATTTTTTGTACTGGGGATCAAACTCAGAACTTTGTGTTTGCAGGGTAGGCAATGGAACCACTGAGCTAAATCCCTGGCCCTATTTCAAACTTTTTAATGCCGAAGAATTCTTTATTCAAATAAGAGCTTAAGGAGAAACTGAGAAGTAAAATTATATTGCATCATATCTTAAAGGCCAGCTTTTAGAGGTCTTCAGATTTGTTCATCTTCATTCCTCAGCCATTGAAGTATGCATGTTTCAGGGTCCAGATTGATTTTTTTTTAAATACCAGGTTACACTTGTCTGTTTGCAGTTCTTATTTGTCTGCATTTTGATGGGGTACTAGTTAATATGAGCAAAACAGGCCTTATTCTTAGAGTTTGGAACTTATCTGTAAGGTGATATTTAAGTAACCAGTAAGTGTAGCTAAAAGTGAGTAAGGGTGGAATCAGTTTTATATAGTCATAAAATCATTTCAAATCCCTTAAGCAGATGACTGTCAGCTTTTCTCAAGTTGTTTCAAAAACTCATTTGGCATTTGAGTTTACATCGAACTTATTAAATGTTCTTTATAAAACTTACTAAGTGTTCTTTATAAAAGGGCCAATGACTTTTGGTTAATCAGAAGTAACCCAGGCCAGGTGTGGCGTGGTGGCGCACACCTATAATCCCAGCCCTCAGAAGACTGAGGCAGGAGGATTGCATTGAGTTCAAGGCCAGGTTGAACTACATAGTGAGACCCTGTCAAAACCCTCACCCCCACCCCACCCCCCAAAAAGTAACTCAGAAGACGCAGTACTATCCAGATTTGTTTAGGAGAAATTTTTTTAAATAAAAATTTACTCAGCCAGGTATAATGGCTGCATTTATAATCACATTTCCTTGGCAGGCAAACACAGGAGGATCTCTTAAGTTTTCGGCCAGCCTTGTTGACATAGCAAGAACCCATTTCATACACAAAACTTTATTTTCAGTGTTCATTGTACTGTCCTACCTGGTCAGTCATTCCCAGTTTGTTGTGTTTCTTTGATTTCTTGGCTATTTTCATAAATCAGCTTGAGAATAAACAGAACATAAGTCTCTCTCCTTTATGTATTTTTAATATATAAGGACTGATGACTTCTCTCAAAATTCATGCAGTGAATTAACTTCAGTGGGCTGTTGGTGTAGAAAAGCAAACAGATCACAAATACAGTGAATCAATGGAGTCCGCGTTTATTTCCCATTAATGTGAAGCACACACGGAGAGCTTTGGGATAGAGGTGGGAAAGAGCTCTGTTCTCCGAGAATATTATCAGTCCAAAACCCTTCAGCTTTAGGGTGTGACTGCATCGTGAAAGGCTCTGCTTGCTTTTGTGCTTTAATTTATAGCTTATATTAATTATATTTATGCTTTGTTTTCTCTGGTGGTCACATGAGAAGATAAATAGCATATGATCCATTGGTCTACCTCTCTATGGTACTATCTTTTGGAAGGCCTCTTGAGTTGAATTGTGTACATACAGTTCAGTCTACGTTGTGATGTGATTGAAATCTGAGCATCCGCATTTGTAAAACATAACAGATATGCATTGATGTAGAAGTGACAGTAAATTGGGAGAGATTACATACAGTACATTGGGAAGTACACTGCTAAAGAGCAGAACAATTTTTCTCCTGCTGGTGACAGCATGTACTTTTGTAGTCTTTAGGCCATTTTACGGAGAACATTAGGTGTGCTTCAGAACCTAACTTCATCTTGTTGGGACCTTTGGTAAGACCTTTGATTCTACTTCATGGAAACTCTAGATTTTACAGTATTTAAAGTTATTAATGAGATGAAGAGTAGTGTGGATTGGATTTGGAGCCTAACTGGTGATCTGCATGAATGTTTATGTAATTTTCTCCAATTTCCATGCTATTTGCCTATGTGACAGAAACCTGTCTCACCAGCTTTTGACATTTTAGGTTAGTACTCCAGTAGTTAAGCAAGGACCAGTGTCACAGTCGGCCACACAGCAGCCCATAACAGCTGACAAGCAGCAGGTTCATGAACCCGTCTCTCCTCGAAGTCTTCAGCGCTCCAGGTAGGTTGCTGCTATGTGTTGGACTACATTATTTTCCATAGTATGGCATGCTGCTTTGTTTCAGGGTTACTTATATGTTTCATAGAACCTGGAAGAATCCAAGGACAGCCTAATTTAATTTTGTGTTAAAAAATTAACAAAGGCAGGTCTTCTATTCAAGAAGTCTAATAATGAAGCCTTAAAAATAATGAAGCCTGGGTTATTTTGGTGAAAAAGCTTTTTTCCTTTAAAATTTTACTTGGTGTAGTGTATAGTGAGACTAAAAATACATAATGTTACAATATTTTGTTGATACTGTGTCACTCTTTAACCTCCTCATAGCAATTTTGACTATGCTGAAGTCTACACTTGGGCCAGTGCTTCCCAGCTGATGTCCCCCAGGCTTTCCTGATGGCTTCAGCTCTGACTCTGCACATTGCTCTTCATGTGCTTCTGTAGCACTGTGTTGTGTTTTCATTTTTTTTGTTGTTTGTTAATGATACAACTTTGAAAGAAACTTGTTGAATGAATGGTTTTCATTTAATTTTCCTGTTTTTATTTCATACTATGAGGTGGTAAAATACTTCGGCTGTTTTTATTGTTGTTTTCTAACCAAACATTTCAGAACTTATACCTCCAAATGAGTTGTTCCCTTCAAAATAATCCCCTTGGGAAGCTGTCTGCTTACTCCAGCAATATTGCCATTGCTCAGAACATTTTTGGGAAATTCTTCTTTTAAATTGTCTTTAGAGGCTGCAGTATTATTTTAAATATCCTCAGTGGTGAAAACTCCTCATCCTTTGGGAGATTTAGTTTTTGGAAATAACTGAAGTTCATTCAGAGCCAAGTCTGGTGAAGCAGATAGAAAATTAACTTGGGTGATTAAATTTTCGGTTCTCACCACCACATCCCCAAAGTCTGCCCCAAACCATTGACTTCTAAAAGAAGATAACCAATCTGAGTTTTAACATTTTGGGCCTTATTTTGCCACTGTGTTCATTCAGTGTATCTGATTTTAAAGTGCCTGTGTTTTGCTTCACATTATTTCACCCTCTGTATGAGATACAATATTCAGATGTGCCTTATATCTACAACTGTTAAAATATGACCCTTTTTTTGGTACCAGGGATCGAACTCAGGTCCTTGCACTTGCGTAGCAGGCGGCAAAACCACTGAGCTAAATCCCTGGCCCAAAATATGACCTTTTATTTAATATGACCATTATTTCTTGTTAGTGTTTGTGGTATACAGAGTCAACAGGTTCTTGCTGTCGAATTTGGAGAATATAATTATTTTAATTTTGAGTTTGACAAGAGTTTTGGAAGGGTTCTTTTTTCTCCCCGAAGGGTATTGAGGAATACATGATAAAAATATACTTTGAATTGGTAATTCTATTTATTTGATACTAATATAAAATTTTTGTACAAATTTGTGTATTGTTACATGAATAGACATTACTAACAGGCAATTTCTAGAATACCTAGAAACTACCTTTGAATAGATTATTTATAATTTTGTTTTTCTCTACTAGTAGCCAGAGAAGCCCATCACCTGGTCCAAATCATACTTCGAGCAGTAATGCATCAAATGCAGCAGTTGTCCCACAGAACTCATCTGCCCGACCCTCGTGTTCCTTAACACCTACACTGGCAGCACACTTCAGTGAGAGTCTCATAAAGCACGTTCAGGGCTGGCCCGCAGACCATGCTGAGAAGCAGGTATTTTACAGGATCCGGGACACGAGAGTTACCACTGAATGACTAGCAAAAAGCAGAGCTCCACTTTCAGAAAATTAATTAGGGCTACTGCGTTCGAGCTGTACATACAACTTCTAAATTCATTGTATTCATTTTATAAAATACTAGGTAGTTTATGAGTCAAAAGTTTTTGACATTTTGCTTGGAGATGAGACTTTGGCATGTTTCAGTTACCTGCCATTTACCACTCCAATTATTAGATAGCTGACCATCTATAATGTCTAAAACTTCACAGAAACCTAACATGTTGTGTGCATGTTATAATGTAGAGATATAGTAAGTGGGGGGGATAGTGCTAGGGATTGAACCCATGGCCTCACACATGCTAGCCAAGTGTGTTCTGTTCCTGAGCTACACCCCAGCCCTCAAGCTTCTTTAACCAGTACTATGCCTGAACTTTCAAATTGACAGTTTTGTTGGGTGACCTGGCGTCTGTCATTAACCACAGATTTTGAGGCCTCCTATCATAGTGTTAAACTAGCCTATGATTAGAAATGCTGTTTACTTAGGCAACCTCACGGGCAAGTCAAGTAACTACCTTCTACCAGTAGAGACAGCTTCTAAAAATCATTTTTCCCCTTAGATGCCCCACCATTTTTGAACATTTATTCAAAAAGATTAGTATATTTTATGTAATCTTTATTTCTTTAATTGTAGGCATCGAGATTGCGTGAAGAAGCCCATAACATGGGAAGTGTTCACATGTCAGAAATTTGTACTGAATTAAAAAACCTAAGATCTTTAGTCCGAGTATGTGAAATTCAAGCAACTTTGCGAGAGCAAAGGTAAGTTTTATGTTCTGTAGCATTAATGTAGACTAGTTCCTTTTACTTGTTCAGAGTGCTATGCTTTCCAAAGAGCCTTTTGGATCCCTAAAGCCATAGGTAGCACCAGAACTCTTAGTTTAATGCATTTTCCATCTTAACTAAGCATGGATGTCCAACACTATGGCAACACTGAAACCACCGTGAATTTCTTTTTCTTGCTTCACAATTTCATGATTAGAACTTTTGTTCTTAGTATAGATGTTAGCAACTTTGGCATACAGTTTTTCCTTTCGTCATTAGGCTGAGAACTTTGACCTTGTCACTGAAGGAAGCACTTGCAGCTTGTCTTTGGCGTGTTGGGATTGCCAGCACCCTTGCTGTTGTGCTCTTCGGCCATTTTTTGAGCTAAGGGACTGGGACATAGGCACTGTGATACTGTAACCATCAATTTGACAACTACGAGGCTGCTGCTAGGTGACTGCTAAGCTGGTGGTGTGTGCACTGTGTTTAATGGTTAAAGGGCTGGGTCTCGCCAGGGTGGGTGCAGAACAGGAAGCAGTTGGGTCTCAGCACTCAGAGCATTGCGGAGTGGAAGACGGATTGTTTCTGGAATTCATCGTTCTTGAACCACAGGTACCTGAAACCACAAAGAGAAACAGTGGCCACAGCAGGATGGCTATTGAGCTAATGGACACAGATTTTTTTGTATGAAATTTAAAGTTCTCTTTAATAGATCATGTTCTGTAACTGTCTTCATAATTTAATACTCATAATGAGTGAGGAAACATTTTTTCTTAACCAGTGATAATTGCTTTTTTTAGCCTTTTCTCCTTATTACTAACTATAAGCTATAGTGGCATTATTTTAAAAGTGAATTGTTAACAGTGGCTAATTACGACTCTTGATTCGAGATTAGTACTACACTGGTGAGAGGCAGGGAGTAGCTGAGGTTTCACACTGCTGGGTCATTATTCCCGCATCACCTACAGGTGGTTGTGGTTCTTTTGGTTGGTTTGTGGGGGGTTTTGGGATTTGTTTGTTTTTTTGAGATAGGGTCTCGCTATGTACTGCAGCCTGACCTCAAACTCACTGTATAGCACAAGCTGGCCTCCAACTCATGGAAATCTGAGTGCAGGGGTTACAGGCGTGCACCACCATGCCCAGCTGGGAAACATTTTGTTGTCAGTGCTTTAGTGATGTTGTATATTTACTATCCTACTTTTTTCTACTAACACATTTCACTTAAGTAGACTAAAGCCACATTATAGCTTAGATGTATTTTTAAATTCCTATTGCAAAATTGAGGGCTTTTCAATTGCCTTATTACATCCTGTATATGTATATCACGGGATTCAGAGAGAAGAGTTAATCTTGTCATGAAATTGTAAATATTTACTAAATACCAAATTTAGATTTGTAGCAAACTTGGAAGAATTCTTTTTTTTTTTTGGTACTGGGGATCGAACTCGGGTCCTTGTGCTTGTGAGGCAGGTGATGGAACCACTGGGCTAAATCCCCGGCCTTGAAAGAATTCTTTTTCAGTTCTGAAATATGTATTCTTTGAATATCAACTGGGATTTCTTTTTTTTTTTTTTTTTTTTTTTTGGTACCAGGGATTGAACTTGGGTCCTTGCACTTGCACAGCAGGTGGCCAAACCACTGAGCTAAATCCCCGGCCCTGGGATTTCTTAACTTTAGGATCTGGAAATAGTTTTGACATAAAGAAAAAACTTCCTCCAATATTTAAAAAATTATATTGGTCATTTTGTGTCTTAAGGAAAGCAGTACACATGGTCAGATAGCAATTTAGTGTATAATTATGCTTTAATTCTCTGGTATCACAGATGATAAATACACAGTTTATAGATAGGCGTCACAAAAGGAAGGATTTCATAGTCTGGGAGTCTAGTTAACTGTTGGAGTTTATATTTTATCTTTTGTGTTAAGTATACAATTCATCAGTTGGAATTTGACTTGGTTCCATTTCAAAAACTTGAAACTAGAGAATGCGGCTATGGATTGAACCCAGGGCCTCAAGCGTATTTAGCATGTACTCTACCTCTCAGCTGCCTCTGAGCCCCGGCCCTACGTTTAATTTTTAATTGACACATAATTGTTTTGTGCACTATGGCCTTTAAATACAGCTAGATGGTGTGTACCAATGCGATTAGGGTAATTGGCATATCCATCACCTCAATATCGTTTCTTTGTGTTGAGAACATTCAAAATCCTCTCTACTTGCCAATTCAAAATAATAAAATTATTAACTAGAGTTTTCTCGGCCTCAGTTTTATGTATCTACATTGAATATTGCTCATCAAGTTGACTAGACTCTTAGACTTAGTAAAATCTGGTCTTAATATTACGGGTCAGAACATGTGTAGTATGGTTTTATCTTAAATCAGTCCTTATATTTACAGTAATTACGGAGAAATTGTTGGAAAACTAAGAAATATTAAAACTTTTGTCATTGTGATACTTGTCTTGCGTTACAGGTTGTTTTGTCTTAACTGTAAACTAATACAGATTTAATTAGTGTAGTTATAAGATATTTTCAGTTTGGTTTTTCTCTAGTGTTTGTTCCCACAGATTCTGATGTCTGCTTTTATTTTTCTTTTTTTAATTTTTTTCTATTTTTCAGGATACTGTTTCTGAGACAACAAATTAAGGAACTTGAAAAGCTAAAAAATCAGAATTCCTTTATGGTGTGAAGATGTGAATAATTGCACATGGTTTTGAGTACAGGAACTATAAACCTGTTGCCCAGTCTTAACATTTTTGAGCTGCATTTAAGTAGACTTTGGACCGTTAAGCTGGGCAGAGAAAATGACAAGGGGATGATAGGGTCTGTGAGAGTCACTTCAGGGGAAAGATACAGATTGATTTGTAAAACCCTTGAAATGTAGATTTCTTGTAGATGTATTCTTCACGTTGTAAATATGTTTTGTAGAGTGAAGCCATGGGAAGCCATGTGTAACAGAGCTTAGACATCCAAAACTAATCAGTGCTGAGGTGGCTAAGTACCTAGCCTTTTACATGTAAACCTGTCTGCAAAATTAGCTTTTTTTAAAAAAAAAAAAAATGGGGGGGTTAATTTATCATTCAGAAATCTTGCATTTTCAAAAATTCAGTGCAAGCGCCAGGTGATGTCTGTCTAAGGATACGATTTTGAACCATATGGGCAATGTACAAAATATCATGAAACAGCTGTTTCCACACCTGCACCTGATCAAGAGCAGTGCTTCTCCATTTGTTTTGCAGAGACATGTGTTCCATTTCCCTCATAAATCCTTGATCTGATTTACCCATTTTTTAAGACTCCTCTTTTCCTCCTTTCTTAAGGCACTGTTGCTATGGCACTTTTCTATAACCTTTTCATTCCTGTGTACAGTAGCTTAAAATTGCAGTGATTGAGCATAGCCCACTTGTTTGTATAAATTATTGAAAATCCATTTGCACCCTGCAAGAATGGACTTAAAGTACTGCTGAGCATGTGTGCTGAGAGTACACGGATCGCTCAATTTGTAAGGAAATGGCCCAATGAACATGGTTGTGGGAGGGGGAAGAGGAAACAAAGCTAGTCAGATGTGAATTGTATCTGTTGTAATAAACATGTTAAAACAAACAAAATTGTTATTTTTCTTTTCCTTCGGTCAGTGCACATTAGAATTTGAACTACCTGGGGATTCTTTATCAGAACTATTCTTGTTGAATATTTATACTTAATGGAAGTAATTCTTGAACATTTTGTTTAAAACACATTAACAGGAAATTGTGTATAAAATATTTAATGAAAATGAAATTCAACAAGAATGATTAAGTCACTTCCCAAGTGGTTGTCATTTGTTAAACCCTGGTTCACCTGTCTTGCTATTAGGATGTTTCATTTTGAAAGATGTTTGTGTTGTAGCTAACTGTTCAAGTCTGGTGCTGACTGCTGTTCTTAGCCATCACAAAACGCTAAATTTGTGTATTTGGAGCTTCCCACTGTTACCTGGAAATGGTGGGAAAGCTCAGCTTTGTATATTGTTTCCTAAAGTATATTAAAATAAAAAAGAAACTATTGCTACTATAAAATTACCTTGGCTTTTTTTCTTTGCTAAAAATACTAGTCACATGGCCTTACTATGATATGGCCAGTATTGTATCAGATGTTTCTGTGTGCAGACAAACCTTTGAACTGCAGGCTTTTAACCTGTGATTAGCGGGCTTTTTTGGTGCTTGCGGAGGCAGGTGCATGCTTCCAGAACTGCCGGCACCAAGAGTGTAGTCTCGATGGCTTATGTCCGCATTGGTCTACCACTACTGTCTGGGGTACCAACTTGAGCTTCAGGATTGCTCTTAACACAAGTTAACGGTCGGACTTCTCAATAAATTTTTTAAGTAAACTAAGCTTTTGTTGGTATTTTCTGAAATAGAAAAATGTTCCAGTATAATTGAGAGGGTTTTGAATCATACTGAGAGCTAATTTTTTTTTCCTTGTGACTTAATACTTTTAAAATGTAAGAAAAAAAAATGCCCTGAATTATGTTGTCGTAAAATGTTCATGCCTGTGATTGTTGCCATTTGCTAAACTTCATTAGTGCATGTAAATGAAACCCCAAAGAGCTGTTAAGCTAGAGCCCTTACTGTATCTTTGCTGGGAGGAACTGAGCAATTTGTGATGTAACAGGGTGAATGTTTCCTGGTCATGTGACAGTTTGTGATTTAGGTAAATTTTAATTTGATTTGCTAATAGCTTGTGTCACACTTTTTCTTTGAAAAATGTTTATATCCCTAAGTGAATTAGTCATATATGTACTGGGAGAAGATTCCTAATTTGAATTTTCTTAGTGATGAATTTTTAAACATTGAATTTTCTTGTGGAAATATTTTTATATTTGATCCACTTACTATTCTGTAATTCTAGTAAATTATTTTAAATATTGCACTTTACAATTTAGATACAATACCCAGCTGTCCTGTGTAAAGTGACTAGGGACTATATATTAAAGTAGGCACAGTGCCCAAGATATTCTTTAGGTGGCCCACTGCCATGAAGCTTTTGAGCATGCACCTTGGTTCAGAGAAAGTGAAAATAGAAATAGCCCTTGGGAATTTTAGGGTTTATTTGCTGGTTTTTTGTTTTTGTTTTTTTTTTGGTACCGGGGATCGAACTCGGGTCCTTGTGCCTGCTGTGCAGGCAGTGAAACCACTGAGCTAAATCCCCAGCCCTATTTGCTGTTTTTTAAAAATTAGTGCTCTATATTCTAACCTTAAGTGTGATGGTTTAAAAAAATACGTATTGTATGATGGTGGGTCTACTAGAAAATCTTTCTTCTGGTTTTTGGTTTTTGGGGGTTTTTTTTTTGGTACCAGGGCTTGAACTTGGGTCCTTGTGCTTGAGCGGCAGGTGGCAAAACCACTGAGCTGAATCCCCGGCTCAAAAATCTTTCTTCTGAGGAAACAGCTTTCCTGTCTGTTTCCCTTTTTATGTTTGGTAAAACTTGGGTTATAATTTCACATTTAATATACACTGAAAACTCTAAACTCCAGTTCTTTTTCAAGACATGCTCACCTCCCCACCCCGTACCGGGGATCAAACTCAGGACTTAGCGCTTGCTAGGCAGGTGCTGTGCCACATCCCTGGCAAGACGTGCTCTTTTAATGAATGGCTTGAAAGTCTTACCTATTGTATTTCGCAGTTGTAAAATCTTACGAACAGGTGGCTTAACACCTTGGAAAGAAGGGGTCATTCTTTCACATGCATTTTCATGTTAGCTTTAAGGAATTTCTTCTTTTTTTTGGTACCGGGGATCAAACTCGGGTCCTTGTGCTTTTGAGGCAAGCGTTGGAACCACTGAGCTAAATCCCCGGCCCTATATTTTTTCTTTTTTTGGTACCGGGGATCGAACTCCGGTCCTTGGACTTGCGCAGCAGGCGGCGAAACCACTGAGCTAAATCCCCGGCCCGCTTTGAGGAATTTCTTCAAGGGTGAAAGTGTAGGGCAGACAGCAATGCACTCTGCCTACGATAGTCTTCTAGTGCAGGGCTTAAAGCTACTGTGTTTAGTTGCTGGGTTTGAATATACAGATTTCGTTTCAATACCTGTAAATATGGCTATATTTGTACAAGTATACAAAATGACACTAAAAGTAATAAATATGTTTTGACTATATGGTGCAGTTATTTCAGAACTGTTTGGAAATAGTCTAAAAATGCAAAATTGGCATTTGTGTAAGGAATTTCAAAATATTAATTGCTTACTGATAAAACTTTAGTAGTCGTGTTTTACTAGTCTACACAGTGTCTTACTCAATGGAAAAATTGAGGGCTAGGAGTTTAGCTCGGTGGAGTGATTAGCACGCATGAGGCCCTGGGTTACACTGCCAGCCCTCACCCATCGCACACACATGGTAGTGTGGATTAGGGTTGTGTAGGACTTGCTCCTCGGTTGCATGTTCCTTTTCCTGTCCTCTGAACTCCGGAGTGCCCTAAAGTGCATCTGCCTAGGTGACGCCATCCTGCTGGCCTATGAAAATCCTCTTCCCCTATGTCAGTCACATCCAAATCAGCTCTGACTTGGTTCCCTTTTGAGTCTCCAGCAACACTTAAGATGGTCATTAGTTTGGAAAGTTCTCTAAAGAGAACTCTTCATTTGTGTCTCAGACTTGATTCTCTAGCATTCTTTTCCAGTAACTGACACCATCATTTCACCAGTGGTTCAAGACTCAAGGTAGCTTTTACTCTTCACACCCGACATTGAATCTGTCCATGTCCCCAAGCCGTCTCTTCACAAGTATTTCAGATTTGAACACTGCTCCCTGTGTCCACGTCTTCAGCTGTCCAGCCAGCCTACTGCAGAACCCACCTGTGCTCTTTTAAGATCATCCTGGGCTGCCCTGTATCACTCGCCCCCCACACACAAACTTCTCCGGGCAGCTACCAAAGGGGAGTGGAAGCCAGATGGGACGCTCTGCATGATGCTTCAAAGAGTTCAGGCTTGGGACAGACCCCCCCAGTCTCTACCATGGCTTTCACGTCAGAGCCTCTGGATTTTCCCTTTTGCTCATCACAAGCCCTGGGCTTGTCGACATCACTGGTCCACTAGTTTTCTTGAAGAGGACAGCACTGGAAACACTGAATGCTTTTTTTAATTTAGAGTATTAGTTTCTGTAATCAAACCCACATAGATAAGACCTTACATATTTAATACACCTGTACAAATGGAAAAAATTGTTTTTAGACCTACATGGCTGTTAATTTCTGTACAATGCCAACTCAACACAGTAAACTGGGATAATTTCTAAAGTTGACAGCACAGTTTTTAAAAATATGTGTGTATATATATATGTATATGTGTATAAAAAGACCAATAATAGCAGTAAGTGTTAGGCACCAATAGTTGCCACGGGTTTTCAAGTTCTGCAGTCATCTGGACAAAATTATAGACATCCAGTGCACTCCATTTTAAAAGAGAATACCCAGAAAACAGCAGTTCTGTTACTGTTGTGGTTCCTGGCACCATTTTTTTTTTTATTAGCTTCTTAATCATCTGGAAAGAAAACATTCTAGAGTAACATTAAAGACAGCTCTGATAAAGCACGGTCACTACTACGTATCAAAGCAGGTACAAGATATTCTACATTCACAGAGGTGATAACAGTACTGTCCTACATCTATAATACTAGAGAATACAATTACAAAGGCAGTGTCTGACTTGATTCTACTTTTCCAGCAGAGGGCCCAAAGGATGGTACAACACAGCTCTGTAAAGAAATGTACTTAGGATTTCATTACCGGCACAGTTTACTCTTCAAGAACATCAGCTAAAATGCGTTTTTGAAAAACCTGGGGTAAACATAAAACAAAGATTCATATGAAGATGACTGAAAGCAAGCAAGACTCAGCCTACCTAGTATTTTATCAAATCTGTCATTTGAAAGGTAAGAGCTCCACTGAGGAGATAGATGCCAAGCAGTAGTGCTTCAAAGCTTCGGACCACGACCAAAACACTGCATCATTTCAAAGAGTAGTGGCAGGCAGACGCTCATTTGGGTATGTTCAAGCATGCCAACATCAATACTTAATCATCTCCTCGCTACTCCAGGAGATCAGTTACTACTGTACTTTGATTTTGTTCAACCCAATCACCATGTTACAAAGATAGCAAGCTGCCGCAGAAAAAAAATAAACCTCCTCTATCCAACACCAGTTATCTGCAGTTCTTTACCTGCAGGCCTATAAACACTATGCCCTTACCCAAAGAACATAAGGGAGCAAAGAAACCCTAGCTGATTTATTAGCTGGGACCACTACATTGTTCGAGCTGAGCTCTTCCTGTGGTGTCATTTTCCTCCTGTTTCTGGTATTTCATCTAACCGTAAAAAATTTTAGGTCTAAGTTACATGCACTTAAGAGTATGTGCACATATCTTTATAAAATTCTGACAAGATGCATGGCTATCAACCAAGCGAATGTTACATAGTAGATGCAAGCT
>NW_004624805.1:6899075-6942788 GCF_000247695.1 Heterocephalus glaber
AGAGTATGTGCACATATCTTTATAAAATTCTGACAAGATGCATGGCTATCAACCAAGCGAATGTTACATAGTAGATGCAAGCTTGCAAAGCTTAATATAACGTGCAGCAGCTGTGTGTGCAGTGTAATTTGTTCCTTTGTCCCTTGTGCATCCCCAAGTTCTACACAGGATGTCACAAACCGTTTTAGCCCCGTGGCTACTGGCACTGTCTGACTTCCCTTTGGCAGTTGTTTGGGGATACAGGCCCAGACCGTGTGAAAGCACACAAAGTGGCATTGTTGACGGCGAGAAGGTGGAAACAGGAGGACGTTTGTTTTTCTTAGCTGAGAGGTCCAGAGTTCACAGATTAAGAACTAGAAAGGTACTGTGCCCCTGGGTGGACCAGGTTATGGCCCAGTGGAGCTTTTGCTTAAATGAAGGCCAAAGGGAAAATGTAAACATACAAAACAAGTTCAGAATTCCACATAATAAAGACGAGGATAATTGCTGTGAAGAAAATAAGGAAATAAGGTAATAAGTTTGGGGAAATACTAGCCAGTGCAATTAAGAAAAATAAGTTAGCTCTAAGTAACAGGAGAAAAAAATACTACGCTTCAGTAATATCTACTTGGAGAATTAAAAACAAGAGCTAATTAAAATTTTAATTTCCAAAAAAAGCATTACTATATGGAAAGTAAAGTAGAAAAGGATTTATTATAGAAATAAAGTTAGGACATGGGTAGGATCCATGAAAAAAACCTCTCAAGCTTTTCTGTGAAAACGGTGTAAGTAGAACATGCATACTCGAGGGGAAAAATAAACAGCATGGGGCCAGGGATGTAGCTCAGCGGCACAGCGCCTACCTGGCAAGCCCAAGGTCCTGAGTTCAATCTCCGGTACCAAAAACATAAATAAACAGCATCAAAATCCTCAATATATTCAGTGTAGTTCCAGTAAAATACCAACAAGATATTCTGAGAGGAATTTTATAGAACGAAACCTGTGCTCACCTAGAGAGATAAATTTACAGATTATCAGGAAAATTCCTTTTTAAAGCGTTAATGCAAGGTGTTTTAAACGTGTCAGAACATATGGGGTCAGCAGCAGAGGGCTGGCTTTACACATGAGAAATCAAAAAGATTTTCAAAACAATGTTTTATGTATGGCAGGTAGTATTAGCTAAAATGTACACGTTACAGAGCTGGTAGGTAACAAAGAGGATGTAACAGGCAGAACGACTGTGAAAATTGAAATAAATATGGATTCAGGGTGCAACAAAGGGCATTTCAAATTGCAGAAATAAGTAATTCAAACCCAGGGGAAACCGGCCAGCAGTTCGGTTGAGTGCGTCTTTGACATGAATGTGTGCAGTGGCGGAGGGGTCTGCAGAAAAGCCGGCCCGCCGTCCAGCTGGCTCGCTCGGCCCCTCCCTTCGCAGCCCAGAGAAACTCGCTTTTCCGGTTTTTCTCTCTCCAGTGAGCATGCGCCTGCGGGTCTCTGCGCGTGCGCATCGCGCCTGGCCCGCCCCCCCCGACCCCGTAACTCGGGCACAGGAGGGTAAATAGCGCGTGGTTGCTCGTACAGGAAAGACCCAAAATGTGAATTAAAGAGCAAGGCGAAAGGTAGATGACCAGGCACCGGGAGGCAGACCCCGCGGACACGTAGCGTCGTAAGCGCTGTGCGCACGCCCGGGTCTCGCGGGGCTGCGCCGCCCAGCTCCGGACGCCAGGAGGCGCTGTGGGACCGCGCCGCCCCCGCCCAACCGCCGCGACCGCCGTGAGCATGCGCGGACGCCCTGCGCGCGGGCCGTGGTGGTGCGGTGCGCATGGGTGGGCCCTTCCTGAGGACCTGAGGCCACGAGGCCCCGAGGCTGTGGCGGTCCCGCTGGTTTAGTCCTCCTGGGCCCCTCGGGCAGGGCAAGGGAGTGTCCCCGGTATCGGGTCCGCGTCTGCCTCCTCTGCCGCGGGCTCCCCCCATCCCCGCTGAACTGCTGTTCTTTTGTTTTGAGACTGGGTCTCGCTTTGTAGCCCAGACTGGCCTGGAACTCGGGGCGATCCTCCTCCCTCAGCCTCCGCAGTGCTGGGATGACACTCGGTTGGAGCTGACAGTTGAAGCAGCCTGACCGCCACCGCAGTCAGAGGAGCAGTGTCCCCATGCCGCGGGGCGGAGGTCCTGCAGCGCCTCCCTCTGCCTCGCACTCCCTCCGTTACTCTCGGCTGGTTCTTTGGCTTCGGTTTTATCATTTGTCCTTTGAGTTACAGGGCCGGTTTCGGGGTTGGGAGAGACCCTCTGGGCCACTCTTTAGGTGACTCCACAGACCTGCCACTTGAACACACCCGTGTCACGAGCGACTGGAGCAACGCCTGGGACAAAGGGGAGCAAGCGAGGGGTCAATGGAGCCACGCAGGGTCGCGGGGCTGAGGCAGGAGGCTGCCACCAGCTCTTCTGCTTGAAAACACCCCGGGGTGGGGCTGCCGGCTCTTCTCCCATCGCTTTCATCGCTGCGCCTTGAGCTGGGGCCACCGCGGCACTGCTGGCTTGGACAGTGTCCCCAAGCACTCTTGCGTGGGAAAGTCAACCTCCAGATGATAGATTCACCGGTGGCCTTTGGAGGCGAGAGTGCTGGGAGGAGAGAGGGTCAGACAAGGTCCACATGACATCCGTGTCTTTCTGGGAAGAGGAGAGGAGACCCCAGTGACACTGCGACCCAGTCGGACCTCATAGAAGCTGAGCAGTGCTGGTGCAGAGCTCTCGGACTTCCTGGCCTCCAGAACTTTGAGATAGGACATGTGCTTTATAAATGACCCAGCCTCGGGTGCTTTGTAATAGCAACAGGAAGTGGACTAAGACAAAGCAAAAGTAAACCAGGTGTTGGGAAATAGGAGAGGAGAACTGGAGAAAACTGACCCGTCTGGTGAGCTTGACACTGCATGCATGAGACGGGATCACCAGTGGGGCTGAGGAGAGGACCCTCCAGGGTGTTTCTGCAATAATCCAGGTGCGAATGGTGCTGCTTGGACAGGCAGTGGCGGCAGCACAGAGACAAGAGGCAAATCCTGGGCAGGTTTTGAAGGCGCCTCAAAGGAACTGCCTGAGGGACTGGACGTGTGGACGTGTGGGGTGGAGAAAGAGGAGCTGCCGGTGACGCCACAGTTACTGGAGGACTAAAGCTGTCGAGGAGTAGGCCTGGGGAGGTCACCCCATTTCTGCAGAGGACACAGCACCACTCTGTCGCATGGAAGGCTGGGAATGACGGTGTCTTTGGCATCTGGCAGCACTGGAGCATGGGGCAGCATCCAGGGAGGCCCCCTGACCTGCTGGAAGGAGCCCCATTTCCACTTCCCCAGCGCCCTCCAGAGGTTGGAAAGAGCAGCGGCACTCGTCCTCAAGGGCAGTTCTCTGTGGAACGGCGGGGAGGTCGGTCTGGGGAGGGAGGCCCTGTGTGAGGTAGATGACAGGGACACAAAGGGAATTCCAGCAGGGACCGTCAGAAGCCGCCTCATACGCATCTTCGGCCGCGTGAACGGAGGGACACTCGCGTGACGGTGCACATGGGAAAACGTGCACTCACGTGTATTTGTTTATTGGAGCCGGGGCTCAAAGCACAGGCAAGTGTGCTAGGCTCTAACTGAGCATTTGTTAGAACAAGTTTTCTCCATTAGATTAGATTAAGGCTTTTAATTTTACATTTAACTGCTCAGAATGTATTTAGAATACAAAAGCTTCATACATCAGCATCTCAGAACAATTACTGTAAGGGTGAGTATTTGTATCATAATTATTTTAAAATATTTTCAGTGTATTCAGGGATAGGTAAGATGTATGTCAGATGCTGTTTATTCCCCATAGGTAAATTTATAGATGGACGAGATAATCTATTTTGAAGGGGGGAAAAACCCAAGACCAATATAAAACTAAAGGGTATATTGTTCTGCTCAGGCTGGTGCTGAAAAGGATAAAGTCAGTGAGAGTCAGAGGAGAAAACTCTCCTGAAAGAGCAAGTTCTGAGCCAGATCTGGATCATGAGGTGAAATGAATGAAAACCCACAGAAAAAGGCATGAGAAAGGCAGAGAGGTGGTGAAAACAGCCCACTGAAGGACAAAATCCAGTGGCAGTGAAACAAGAGCATGAGTCATAGTGACTTGTGAAAGAAGGAAGGTGCACAGCAGTTTTATTAACAATGCACAAACCAGAAGCGACCTCAGCTTCATCACCTCATAAATGGACGAGCGGTACAGACTCCAATGGAGATCACTCAACAACAGAAAGAATTGAGTCACTGATGCTTGCTCTGGCACACGTGAACCCAGAAAACATTATGCTCAGTGATAAAACTCAGCCATAAAGGTATAAATGTTGTGTCCACTCTGTGTGACATCCCTAGAACAGGGAAATTGCAGAAAGAAAAAACAGGTTGGTGGTTTCCTAGCCTGGGTTAATGTGATGAAAATGTTCTAAAACCAACTGTGGTGATGGTTATGCAGCTGTGAGTATACAAAGACTAAGTTTTACAATTTAAACTGGGGGTTCCTTATCAAAGTTGTGTTTAATAAAATTTAGTGGCAAAACCTAGACATTCTTAAATCTCTTTTTGGACACAAACACTGTACATGACCTGAATATCTCTATACTTTTTTTTTCCTTTGGGGGTACTGAGGATCGAACTCAGGACCTTGGGCTTGCAAGGCAGGCACGGTGCCACTGAGCTAAATCCCTGGCCCTCTATACTTTTTAACAGTATGTCTAAAATGAAAAGAAGGTGAAGGAAATGCCTTGATTTTTAAAAGTACCTTTTTTTCTTGAGACATGGTTTTGCTTTGTAGTTCAGGATGCCTTTGAACTCACTGTGCAGGTCAGGCTGGCCCCAGACTCACGGTGATCCTCCTGCCTTAGCCTGTTGAGTTCTGGGACTACAGGCATGGGTCACTATGCCCAACTACAAAATGCTTTTGAAATTAACCTAAACCACTTTTATTTTGGAGAAAACCAAAATGGGCTTTCCATGCACGTTATAATGAAATCTAGGGTACAAATACCAGAGACTGGAGCTGGGCCTGTGGCTCTGGCTGCAGTGGATTGCTTCAAACCTACTCCTCCACTTCTCCTGCAGCCTGAGCCACAGCTCGGTGCGGACAGGGACCCCTGGCCCTGGGTCCTACTCTCCATCACCCTCGCTGCTCCCTGTGCTGTCTCTGGCACACAGAGCAGTCTGATCCTGCCTCCTCTCTTAAAAACCAATCTCTGGCTCTGAGGTGTGGAGATTTCTGTTTGGCCATTGTCTCTCTGGCCTGTGCTCAACCTCTGACCTGCGGGCTCATTCCAAGCAGAAACTTGGGTTTAGATATTCCGAAGCTGTGCATGATAGGTCCAGTAAGGAACTCTCTTTAACTTTCTTTATGTCTTCTTGATAATACTTCCTGTGGCAAACATTAGCATTCCAGGAGGGAGGAGTTGGGGGACTGCAGCATGGAGAGCTTGCTGAGGGTGTGAAAGGTTCCCCCGATGTCCAAGTGGAGCCCCAGATGTGGATGTCAGGGTCCTGCTGCAGACGGGGCCTGAGGACAGGGGCTCTGTCCTGGAGACCCCTGTAGTAGGTTCCAGTCTCCTGCCCAGTGTACAACGCAGGGTTGAAGAAAGACTCAAAGACAGAATTAAAGAAACAGAAATGGGGATCCAGAAGAGCCAGTGGTGAGCAACCAGCAAAGGCCCTGGTCAGTCCAAGCCACTGATTTTTGTTGGTAATCAGATTGGGATAAAGGGGAACTACGTGTGAGGATGTGCAGTGGTGCAGTAACTATGGATACTAATGTTGACAAGGCCTGTAAAGGAAAAACGAAGCATTCCCGAATTAGGAAGAGAACAAACAAAATGCAGGGTTTGTAGCTAGCAAATAACCTTGTCCTTCTAGTTAAGAAGGTTTTAGTTGTGGGAATGGAATTTGGGTGTGAGTTACTCTGACCTCAACACATAGGCTTTGGGCAGACTCACTTCTCAAAACAAGCCAATTGTGGGGTTAACTCTTTACAGCCTACACTGCTCAGAGCCTGCTTTGGGTGTAATCAATAAGGGGGTCCCCACATTCTGATTAAGAGACACATAGATGCCATGTGAACTCTGCTTCCTTCTCAGGAAAGGTCCCCCGGGTTTTCTCTAGTTGTGAGGTGAAAGACTATTATCCTAACGGTCAGAGTGCCCAGAACAGTATTTTATTCTCGTTTATGACAATAATCCTAGGACCTCAATGCACACTGACTGCTTTAAATTCATTTTTATTCTGGCTCCATTTTAATTGTTAATGTTACATTTCTTTTTTTTTGGTACCAGGGATCAAACTCAGGTCCTTGGACTTGTGCAGCAGGCGGTGTAACCACTGAGCTAAATCCCCAGCCCCAATATTACATTTCTTAGATCAAATATAAATCAGAAAAAAATACAGTGGATTTGTCACTAACAATTCTAATAGTGATCTACATGGATTAATTTTAGCACAATGAAGGCAACTAAATCCCTTGCATTGTATGAAGCAGTGCTGAAGAGAAGGACATAATATGTGACAATTTGTATAACTATATCCGTAACCATGATTAGCCCAATAAGGCCTATGAGAGACCCTCATAGGAGTACAATGATTTACAGGGCAGACAGCATTTTTAGGATTCCAAATTCTAACTTCTAAAGTCCAATCCCATTTCTAAGAGATTAATATTAAATATAGACCATATTCTGATAAACTGATAGGAACTGTCTTGGAACCCTGGACCTTTTATGACATGTCCTATGCAGGGGAGCTGTGAATGCACTCATGGCAGAGGCCCGGCACGGTGTGACACCAGGACACACCCAGGGACACAGGGAACCCCACAGCTGCCCAACACTCCGTGGGCTCCAAGGAGGGAAAGACTGGTTCACAAGTAGGAGCTTGGAATCCTACTTTTGCAGGAGTCTCCTGAGGCTACAGTGTGAGTTGATCCTTGGAGGCAGAGTAGACACAGCTATGGGCCACCTTGAGTCTGTAGCCCTTGTGTGTTTATCTTTGCTGTGTGTGTGTTTCCAAATGATTGTGTACAAAGCAAATGTTTGCCTCTGGAAAAAAAATTCTTTTGAGAAGGGTCTCACTATGTAGTTCGGGCTGGCCTTGAACTCAGTATTAGCCCAGGCTGGCCTTAAGCTGATGACGATCCTCCTGCCTCAGCCTCTGAGTGCTGGGATTTTTATAGGCTTGCACCAACCACCACAATGAGCTGTAAAATTTTCTTAATACACAAAATAAATGGTGACCACACAACTCATGGTGCCTTATGTTAAGTGATGTTATACACATCAGGTCTATGGCAGTTCTGGTCATGCATTGGTGTTTAAATAAATTAGTTATTAAAAGTACTAGGGGTAAAGAAGGTTGAATAACCACACTGCCACCAAAAAAAAAGTTAAAAAAGAAAGTCTTTATTTTGTTTTCAGGTAAATTGAAGCCAAAGACAGCTTAGGATTCAAATGAATAAGTATGGCTCATTTTATTCAATATTTAGATTTATAGAAAGAAAGGAAATCAGATCTTTCCAATGCTTAGTATCCTTATGTAATGCTGTTATAAATGTGTAGCAGGGCAGTTCAAGGCTGTCTTCAGAAAAGCTTTGTTTGAAAGGAGAGAGGAAAAGCTTCAACAGAAATTTAGTCCTAGTCCTTTAGTTTTAGACCTCTCAACTTTCTAAACTAGGCAGGGAAACAAAGATTTTAAGGACAGATGGATCCCAAGGAATAGTAGAATAAATGTGCTACCTGGTAGATATTCAGGTTATTCCCAATGAATAATGCATTGGAAGAAGCACTAATACATTTAGGGAGTTCAAAAGTTCAAGAACACTTTTAGAAGGTAAAGCAGTACTTTTAAAATAGTAACAACTCGGCCACGATTTAGCTCAGTGGTGCCACACCTGCCTGGCAAGCCAAGGTCCTGAGTTTGATTCCCAGTACCAAACAAAAATTGTAACAATCATTTATGTTTGCTAACTTTTCTTTTCATAAAAATAGAAGTAAAATAAAGTGATGAATCTGGAATTGTTTGCATATATGTAATAAATCTATATGTAAGAAAAACATAAAAATATATATACAATAAAAATCTACAAGCAGAGATTAAAAAAAAACACTCTTCACCTCTGAAGAGGTTAAAAGTTGGCAGAAGTTAGCAACATACAGAATTCTTTACCCCCCCCCACCAAACCGGGGATCAAACTCAGGACCTTGAGTTTGCCAGGCAGGTGCTGGCGCCACTGAGCTAAACCTCTGGCCCCCAGTGCACACAGTTATTTCTACTTTTTTTTTTTTTTTTGGTACCAGGCATTGAACTTGGGTCCTTGCGCTTGCACAGCAGGCAGCCAAACCACTGAGCTAAATCCCCGGCCCTGTTATTAAGTCCAAAATTGTCATTGACGCCAGGTTCACATCTTGCTCTTCCTAAGGATTACGTGATGAACAATAAACTTTTGTTTGTTTGTTTTTGGTACCAGGGATCGAACTCCGGTCCTTGTGCTTACGAGGCAGGCGACAGAACCACTGAGCTAAATCCCTGGCCCTGAACAATAAACTTTTACTAGAACATCTATGTGTGTTCATGGTAGAACTCACAGATAGGAAAAAGAGAAAGTCGACATGCACGTGGAGCTTCTGCGGAAGTTGACCATGCACTAGACCGTACAGCAAAATGTCAAAATACTGAATTAAAACAGAGTATATTTTCTGGTGTCAATGAAAGTTAGAAGCAGACAGTTAATGAGAAACCTCAAATACTGGAAGCAAAAAAATAAAGTTCTGGCAATAAAAAAGGGAAAGAATTTCACTCATAATTCAAACACCTGAAATTCACAAATATCACATGTTGTAGATATTTTGGGGTAACACAAACCATAGTCGTGTGTATTTGTGTAATCAAACTGAGATTTTTCTCACTTGATTTACCAAAGTGCATTTTCCCAGGCTATTTACACCTACGTTGATGTCACCTCCAGTGGTTGGTCACACACTGTCCGTCCTACAATGCGTAGCTATGTGCAGTGTTTATAAAATCTATGGATTCTTAATGCATTCCTACTTTAAACAGGGCTGAGAACACAAATATTAGGTATCCCTCATCATGCCCTTAAGATATTTTAGTGTATGGAATTGATGGAGACCTATCCATTTTTTAAATGTGATACAGAAATTATCATCCAATTGTCTATTTGAAAAGTCATAAGCAATGTGAACTTTAAGCAGCACCATTGGTACCAGGCCTCTACATGCTCACGAATTTTTTTGGGGGGGGGAATCGGGGATCAAACTTGGATCCTCGTGCTTGCTCAGCAGGAGGTGAAACCACTGAGCTAAACCCACAGCCCACTGTGCTCACGAATTCTGTAGTTGGGAAACAGCATTTCATTTCTTTTTTCACTTAAATTTTTTAACAGGGACACTGACTAGTTTTTTCCACAGGTCACTTGTAGATCTTTGAAAGAGCACCTTACCATTTTAAATCAGAGTTTAGGGGTAGGAGCAGCGCTCACTGGTGAAACACTTGCCTAGCTTGTCCCCAGCACCAATAAACAGATACATTGGAGTGCAGGTTTTTCTTTGTCAATTAGAAAAAATTCCCTGTAAAATAATACATTTTTCATCTCATGCATAAGTTGTGAATATCTTTTGATATGATGTCTTTGTTTTGGGTTTTTTTTTTACTTTTTTCAGTACTGGGGATCGATATGGTGTCTCTTATTTGGTTAACTCTTTCTGATATAAAAGGAATTTTAAATTTTATTTTGAAAAAATGACCTCTAAAATGCTTTTTATTAGCCTGGAAGTGTAGCTCTCACTGGTGGGGTGTGTGCTTAGCAGTCAGCATCCTTGGCCTCAAACTCCAGAAACAAAACAAACAAACCCCAAACAACAACAACAAAAACTAAAGCAAAGAGATAAAGATAGAGAAGGGGCATTTGTGTTTTCTTAGTCACTTTATTAGGTAAAAATGTTTTTTGGTTTTTTGGTACCAGGGATCAAACTCGGGACCTTGCGCTTGTGAGGCAGGCAGCAGAACCACTGAGCTAAACCCCTGGCCTTAGATAAAATGTTTATGCATACTCCACTAGGAACTTATTTTTGTGATATGAAAATCTCACCTGGTTTCTCCAAACAGCTGAGAGGCATTTGGTTTGTGAACAATTAGTCCTTTCATCCTCCTATGAACAGTAAAGCTGTAAATTCTTACTAGGCCTGAGTGTTTCTGACAGTGTTCCGTGTGTGTGTGTGTGTGTGTGTGTGTGTGTGTGTGTGTGTGTGTGTGACAAAGAAAGAGGCAAGGGAATCTATAGGAAGATGAGAAGGACTAAAGGACCATCGTGGCCCACAGTCTCAATTCTGAAATCCTGGCTTTCACCTCCGCGGGTCGCCGGGGATGGGACGAGACAGAGAAACTGTGGAGGCCGAGGGAAGCGCTGCCCCGATAACCAAGCCCTGGAGAAGCCCAGAGGAGTGGGAGAAAGGTGCCCAGAGACAGGAGGGCACGGGAGCCCAGCGGTGGGACCGCACCAGGAGGCGACCCTGCGGCGGGGTCACTTGGTTTTTACCGCCACCTCGTGACAAGAAGGAGCCCTGCGCTTAGGAGAAATTCACGCGGGAATTCAGCAGTGGGCCTGTCTCCTACTTATTGGAGAATATTTTATTGTCATTACTTCTTATATTTTGTAGCCAAAGAGCTCTTGACGCCTAAGACTCACTCAGGTGGAACATAGTTTGAGTGAAGTTTAGCTAGCTTTTTTGTTTGTGCTTCTGTTGTGATTGTAGAACTATGTTATAAGAGAGCCGAACATAGGAAAGATGCAGTCTTGTTTTCTGGCAAAGAAATTTGTTTCCCAGTAGTGAACCCAAAGTGCCAGGCCTGGGATCCAGAACAATTTGTCTGTAGGTGGTGATGGCATTAGAGGTTCCTCCTGGTAGAATGCACTGTTTCCCTTTCTCACAATTCTGTCCATCCTTCAGGGCTTCATTGTACAATGTCAGCTGCCTTTTCTTTCTTTCTTTCTTTTCTTTCTTTCTTTCTTTCTTTCTTTCTTTCTTTCTTTCTTTCTTTCTCTTTCTCTTTCTCTCTTTCTTTCTTTCTTTTTTTCTTTCTTTCTTTCTTTCTTTCTTTCTTTCTTTCTTTCTTTCTTTCTCTTTCTTTCTCTTTCTTTCTTTCTTTCCTTCCTTTCTTTCTTTCTCTTCCTCTCTCCCTCTCTCTCCTTCTCTCTCTCTCTCTCTCTTTCTTTCTTTTCTTTTTGTACCGGGGATCGAACTCGGGTCCTTGAGCTTGCAAGGCAGGCAGCAGAACCACGGAGCTAAATCCCCGGCCCCATATTGGTACATTTTAGATATACATGATAGCACGCATCACAGGAAATTTGGAGCTGTACATGACACATCCTGCTTCCTTTTTTTCCCATTCCCCTCCCCTCAAACTTTCCACCCCTCCCCATGTACAAAAGCTTGGTTTCCATTTTTTCCTTCCATTCTTACTTTTTTTCTTGTTCCTTCCTTCCTCCCTCCCCCCTCCCTTGTTCTCCCTCCCATTTGAACATTTTCTTCCCATTTCCCAATATCTATTATACATTTTAGTCCTTATTTCCACTTTGTTTCTCACGCCAGAGAAACAATTATTTAAACAAGTGTGTCTGATTTACTTCACTTAAGAGTATGGTCTCAAAGTGCATCCATTTAGCTATAAATGTCTCAAGCATATCCTTCTTTATGGCAGAGTAGTACTCCATCGTATAAAAGAACATCTTTATCCAGTCTCCAGTTGATGGGCACTTGGGGTGTTTCCAAGATTTAGCTATTACACACTGTGCTGCTATAAACATGAGTGCTCACATGTCACTGTAGTGTGATGCTTTTTAATCCTTCAAGGAAGATACCAAGAAGGGAAACAGCTGGGCCAAACAGAACCTCTACTTTTAGTGTTTTGAGGTCTCTCTACACTGATTTCCACAGTGGTTGCACCAGTCTGCACTCCCACCAACAGTGGAGAAGGGTTCCTTTTTCCCCACAGCCCCTCCAGCATTTGTTATTCGTTGATTTCTTGATAATAGCTATTCTTTCTGAAGTGAGATGGAATCTCAGCATTGTTTTAATTTGCATCTCTCCAATGGCCAGTGATGTTGAAAATTTTTTCATATGTTTATTTGCAGCTTCTACTTCTTCATCTGAGAAGTACTTTTTCATTTCAGGTGCCCATTTTTGCACTGGGTCTTTAAATTTGGGGAGGGGGGGTGTCTTTTTTTTTAGTTCTTTAGATATTCTAGATATTAGTCCCTTGTCAGAGGAACAGCTGGAAAAAAATTTTCCCACACTGTGTGTTGTCTCTTAGCTCTGTTGGTGGTTTCTCTTGCTGTGCAGAAGCTTTTTAATAAGATGAGGTCTCAGTTGTTGATTCTTTGTGATATTCCCTGTGTGATCAGGGTTTTATTCATAAAGTCTTTGCTTACCCCAATGTCTTTGAGAGTTCTACCTATTCTATCTTTCAGAAGATTTAGTGTTTTCATTTTAATATTTAGATCTTTGATCCATTTTGATTTGAGTTTAGTGCATAGTGAAAGATATAGGTCTAGTTTTCATCTTTGGCATGTGGAAAGCCAGTTTTTCCAGCACCATTTATTAAAAAGGCTGTCTTTCTTCCAGTGATGGTGTTTGGCTCTTGAAAATTCTTATCCCTACCTCAAAGCTACTTGTTCTGCTGCTTCCTCTGATCAAAATACTTTATTTTTCAACTTGTACTTTTAAATTCTAACCACTTTCCAATATCCAAATACCCTGATGGTAGAACATGCATATTTGTTTTGTTTTGTTTTGTTTTCTGAGGCAGGGTCTCCCTTTGTAGTTCAGGCTGGCCCTGAACTCACTAAGTAGCCCAGGATGGCCTTGAATTCATGGTGATCCTTCTGCCTCAGCCTCCTGAGTGCTTGGATCACAGCTGTGTGCCACCCCTCCCAGCTGAATGGTGTATTTTAAAAGTTTGTTATTTTATCTTAAATTATTATACTATGCCTTAATTTATGATAATTTGTTAATGTCATAGTTCCCTTAAATTTTCTTAAACAATTGACTATAATTTTTGTGTACTCCTTAATGTCTTTCCCAGAACTGGTACTCAATAAATGTTTGTTAATACTGCTGAGTAAGCAAAGCATCGCCATGTCCACTTTAATATTAACAGTGACTGCTCTGTTAGCATGGCAGGGTCTCTGAGGTTCATCAAGCACTTTCTCCACATGATTAGCTCAAGGACCATAGGTGATGACCCAGGTGGAGGTGAAGTCATTGAAGGATCTTGTCTCGATTCCTGCTCACTGAAAACATGTGAACCCAGACCAAGGAATCTCAGTGCTGCAACTACAGGATGGCACTTCACAGTCATGCCAAGGACCGAGGAGACATGTCTAACGTCTCCTTGGAAAATCAAGAGTCTGCTAGTGAAGCAAGAAGGGCAGCTTTGTAGTCCATCAAGGCCCCAGCCTTATTCCCGCTTCCTGAGGGACCATTCTGGTCCTTCCTCAAGGGACATAGTGACAAGCTATAAAAATCCTACATGAGAAATGATCCTTAATCTCCTGAAAAGGCACAAAGAGCCAACCAGACCCTAAAGCCAGTTTTGGCAAAACTTTGCTAAGAGACATCTGAATCCTGGCTTCAATTGCTGCCAATAGCATTCATGAGTGTTTGTAACATGCCCCAGACTGGAGTAAATGTGACCTATCTGAGATGCTATATGGGATGATAACAGACCCAGAGACCACAAGGCTCTTACAATATCTCATTAATCTGGGCCAAGTACAACAGGTTATCCAAATGTGTGGATTTGGATAGCCTGCTCCTGGTCCAGGAGGACCATTCCTGTCTGTCTGGGAGACCAAGTGTTCATAAAAACTTGGAGAGATGGAACAATTAAAGCCAAAATGGAAGGGCCCCTTCTCAGTGATCCTTGCCACACCCACTGCAGTCAAGGTGGCAGGGACAGATAATTGGATTCATCTTTCCAGAATAAAGCCAGTCCCACCTAAACTGTCTGAAGAACGAAACCACCCAAAAGAAGAAAGCTACTCCTATGAGCCTCTGGAAGACTTGAGATTTCTCTTCCAAAAGCAAGACTCCAGTGCTGCTACAAGAAGTGCGGAAATCTGACCTGCTCCTCATATTTAGACTAATAGTAAAGTCCCTTTCTCCCATCAAACAGGCAGCTCAATGGTCACTAACTCTTTTCTCATTTTCTGGCAGGTTTTTCTTTCTTCAACCCTGCCAGTGAGCCACAGCACCCCAAGGTAGTTGAGGAGGACATAATCCCCAAAAGGTAGGGCCTATAGCCCCTTCCAGCTTGAAGAAGTGATAGAACACAGAGACCTCTGCTCTCTCAGTACCCCATAAAAAATTATGGGGATTTGTGTCTTTCAGGGGGAAATGAGACAGGAGTTAGGGCAGGGGAAAGCTGGCTGGGGAAGTAGGATCCCTGACACATGCTCTCAAAGCCCTTCACACAGACTTCTTGTGAGAACTCAAGCAGGTTTTCAATAGGATGTCATAGACCTGACCTCAGCCTGAGGCTGGGATCCCAGCACCACCTCTCAGGAACCAGATGTAGATGTTCTCACCCACTTCCTCCAGGGAGGACTTTTATCTTGCTTTTTCCTCTTTTACTTGACCCAAGCTCACTCTGCAGAGCCAGTTTCTCCCTCATGGTTCACTTTTACTTTTTTTTTTTTGTAACTTTTACTTTTTCAAATGAACTTTGTCACTATGGGGGAATAAAAGAATTAACGTCTTTATGGAAAAAAATCAGAAAACTCAATTGAAGCTCAAAAATGGAGGAAAATAACTAAAATACATTAAATGAAAGGGAACTTGCAAGGATTGATGATGAAATGAGCTACATCCCAGCCCTTTCAAATTTTGAGACAGAATCTTGCTAAATCACCACTGCCCTTGCAGGGCTAGAATTTGCAATCCTCCTTCCTGCCTCAGCCTCCTAGAGTGCTGGGATTAGAGGTGCACTTCCACATCCACCCCATTCTTGTTTTAGGTTGTCCTGGTGACATCAATAAGTTGGGAATGGTACCAATTGTGCCTGGGTGGGAGAACAACTGACTTAGAGCCAGAAACAAATGTGTTAACTGAGGTTAAAAAACAAAAGGCTTTCCACTCCCACAGCCACAGGCTGATACCTTCTGCAGTTTTCCATCATGATTATTAATTTGAGTTGTCTAAACCAAATTAAACTTCCCTCCCCATCCCTGCTTGCTGTGTGAACAATCCCCTTGTTGCTTGGCTGAGGGAACAGATTTAACAGTCAATAGTGGACTGCTTAACAAGTCAAAAAAAATGTATAAAAAAGGAAAAGATTCCCAATACAGAATATGATATCTATGACCCTGAAAAAACAGCATTTGAGGGGCCAAGGAATACTAGGTAAAGACACCTGCAGCTTGTCCCAAACCACTGTGTTAAGACTCTGGTGGCCGGAAACGCACTCAGATCCCTTCCTAGTGCCCTCAGTGTACTGTTTTGTTTAAAGAGAAGCTGACAAGGCCAAATTCAGTTCAAAGGAAACATTATGATCATTCATGCAACAACATTCGTTTTCCCAATCTGGACAAGACTTAAGAGGCTGCCACGCAGGAAGGGAGGCGCCTTAAGTATCCTGTTCAAACCAACACACAAATAACAGTGTGCTTTGTGAACAACTGCTAAAAAATAGAAGTGTTAGGTTTCCCCTTAGAAATGAATTATGAATTATGTTTAAAGGCACTCGAGAAATGTCCCGAGTGCAGAGAAAATGGTCGGAGAGAAACTCCGACTGCCTGGGCCTGGGAAAAGGCCTCCCTAAGACCCACAGCTCAGACCCGAGACACAGAGAGCAGCAAGTTGTCGACCAGACAGAAGAAGGTGCAGCATCCATGCTTTCCCCGGGGTGCAGTCCCAGGACCGGAGCAGCCTGTGTCACCCATCCTGCTTTAGATACGCTGTGTTGGATGTGAAACCTCCCTTGCCTGTGTCTCCTGATGAGAACCAAAGAGGAGACGTGACTTTCTCTGCATGCTTGCAGTATCTTGTACCTTCCCAGGGCACCGCCATTCTGAGGAGGCTACAGGACAGGAGTTCCACGTGTTGTCACTGCATTAGCCATTTGGTGGCTTAGTGTAGATTAGAGTTGTCCACCACCCATTCTGGCAGCCTGGAACAGGTGGAAGTCGCCATCTTAAGTGAATTTTGCAGACATGTAGGCCTATCTGTGTTAAGTTTTCACTTTTATTTTTTTGGTACTGAGTATTAAATTGTTTTGTTTTGCTTTTTCTTTTCTTTTGGGAGGGGGGAGGGGATCAAATTCAGGACCTTGGGCTTGCCAGGAAGGCATGGCGCCACTGAGCTACCTCCCTGCCCTGTTGTTACTGAGTATTGAGATGAGAGCTTGTGCGCTGAGCTACATCTCAACCTTTTTTAATTTTTGAGACAGAGTCGCTAAATTGACCATACTGAGCTTGAACTTGCAATCTTCTTGCTTCAGCTTCAGCCTCAGCCTCCCTGAGTGCTGGGGATTATGTGTGTGTTACCATTCCCAGACAGGGAATCTCCTCTAGATTGCTACTATTTGACTAAAATTTTACTGGAAATGGTAGTGTAAAGTGAAGGCCAAGATGGGAGTGGTGGTGCATACCAGTAATCCCAGTACTCTGGGAGGTTGAGGCAGGAGGATTGCAAGTTTAAGCCCAGCCTGGACAACTTAGCAACTTAGTGAGGTGACCCTGTCTCAAAATTTAAAAAATTTAAAAGGGCTGGGGATGTAGCTCATTGAGGTTTTAGGTTCAATTTCTGTATTACTTAGCTTTCTTGTCATCAGAACACAACATCCTATAGACATGATTTAAAGGAGAGGTTTAATTTGGCTCATGGTTTCAGTCCATAATCACTGGCTCCAGGCAGACATATTATGGCGGAAAGGAGGGGCATGGTAGAAGGGAAGGGCATGGCAGAGCAAAGATGGGCTCACAGCTGCCGGGAAGCCAGGGGAACAGTGCCAGAGAGAAAGGGGCAAGGGACCAGACCTAGATGCCAAGGCCACGCCTCCACAACCCACCCAGAAGTGAGCTTCACTACTTACTGAGAGAGGACAGCAGGAGTCCCACTTCCCTAGGCATTCTTTCAAAGGAATCTCATTATCTATTCTAAAATTAATCTTGAAGTTATTTTAGCTACACCAGCCAGTGGAAATATGAAGCAGAAGGACACAGTGAGAGACTAGATTTCTATCTTGAAAATTCTTATTATTATTGAAATAATAGTAGCTAAGATTTACTGAGGCACCACATTCCAGGTGCTATGCTAGTACTTCCACGTGTATTATCTCACTTAACCAGACTGGTAGTCTCTAGAAACACTTTAAAATTACTAGTTATATCAGTAAGTTAAACCTGCAATTTGCTTTGTTTTCTTAAGGTGATTTTTATTATACATTAGGTGCATTTATTATTTTAGTTTTACAATTTAATCCACCCAAGTCTTCATGGCAAGTATTCTGGTGGGGAAATTTCATATCTCTCCATTTCTTGTTGATTCAACATTTGAGTATTTTGTTTGTTTACTAGGACAGGTAGCTTGTATTTTAGAACTACAGGATAATTTCTTGCAGATTTTTTGTTTTAAAAAAGCTTTCTTTTTTCAGAATAAGGAATAATCCATTTGTTAGATAATACCTGCTATCAGATGTCAATAGCCAAATACAATCCAATTTAATTCCAGATTTTTAGGCTATTTTTGTCCTTTCTATAAATGACTTGTATCTTTTTTGTGAAATCTTTTTCTTTTTTTTTTTTTTTTGGTACCAGGGATCAAACTCAGGTCCTTGAGCTTCCTCAGCAGGCGGTGAAACCACTGAGCTAAATCCCTGGCCCCTTTTTTGTGAAATCTTAATTTTAACTGTCCAGTTATATATTCTTGAAATAGTCGCCTCAAATTTCTTAGGATATCTTTAAAGGAGAATAATGTGAAAGGCAAAATATAAGCACATAAAAAAGTACAAATATTAATTATAATCAAGTAACTGAACCCTTAGACTACAACAGGGTAGTATGCATTTAACACTTTTTTTGGTACCGGGGATCAAACTCAGGACCTTGCATTTTTGAGGCAGGCGGTGGAACCACTGAGCTAAATCCCCAGCCCACTTTTTTTTTTTTTTTTTTTTTTTAGAAAGGGTCTTGGTATGTATTTCAGGCAGCCCTTGAACTCACTATGTAGCCCAGGCTGGCCTCCAACTCATGGTGATCCTCCTGCCTCAGCCTCCCAAGTGCTGTGATTACAGGCATGCACCTCCACGGGGGATCAGCTTGTCACCAACCTCACATGAGCCTCCGCCCCATGTCCAGTGAGGCAGACATGAGTAGCCAAGGTTGTACTTTCTTGTCAAATTTTGTCAGATAGCTGGGCATGAGCTTGCACACCTGTAGTCTCAGAGCTTGGGTGGCTGAGGCAGGAGGATCTCTGTGACTTTGAAGCCAGCCTGGGCTACATAATGAGTTCAAGCCCAGCCTGACTATATAGTGAGAGCCTGTCTCAAAAAACCAACCCCCTTCTAAAAACCTTGTCCAATTATTCTCTTCCCCATTCCACTTTATCTAAGACTCTCTGGGGTTACTACGAATGTAATTCATTGACTAGACCAGGGAAGACTGTTCTTACTCCCTGGGGTTCTGGTGTACACTTGGAGAGTCCATGGCAGAGCAGAAAAGCCATCTGTCAGTTTTGCAGTGTTCATGAACAAATGATTCCAGGAAGACAAGGGGTGACAGAAGCAACACACAGGGAAGCAGTAGCTCTGATGTTAAGTGCAGGCCTAGGTGCTCACCAAGTCCTGGATGGGTGCAACCATTTAGGAGTCTTTGTGGCTTAGGGCAAAACCAGGAAAAGCCCTGCCCTGGGTCATACAGTTCATGTCCACTAACATTACAGTGCTTCAGAAATATGCATGAAATGTGTTACAAATACAAACACCCAGACCTCCTAAAGCAAAGTTCTAGATATGTGGAATGTGAGACAATAAACACGTGGACACACTAGTGCTACCCTCTGCTGTTTTTATTGAGTCTCTTGCTATGGGTCACTGGGGAGGCCGCCTGTCAGGAAGCAGGCAGCACAACAGGAGGTGAGGGGTGGGTAAGCCGTGGGGCTTCCTCTGTGTTTACAGCTGCTCCCGGTAGCTGAAATCACCACCCAAGCTCTGTATCTGGCCAGATCACCAGAGGCACTGGATCCTCCCAGGAGCTTGAACCCTTCTGTGAACTGCAAGTTTGCAGGACAGGGGATGTGGGCTCCTTATGAGAATCTCATGCTTGCTGACCTGAGGCGGAGCTGAGGTAGTGATGCTAGCACTGGGGAGTGCAATAGTATGTATCACAAACATATGCCAATAAAAATCCATCCCCACCTGCAGAAAAACTTGTCTTCCACAAAACCAGTCCCTGAGGCCAAAAATACTAGGGCCTACTGGGTCACTGACCCTTCAAAGTCTATCAGCAGTTACTGTGTTTCAAAAGATAAGAATTAAAATATCCATTCTAAATCAAGCCTGACGACCGTCTTCGATGTCTCCTCTGCAGTGCTCACGGACCACTAAAGGCAAGACCTACCATAAACTTTGTTACAAGGTGTGTGTCCTAGAAAACTATTGTACCATATGCCAAGCATCCTTCGTAGTGTGGCTGTGATGGATCCGGCAGAGTTCTTGTGTCCTCCGATTGAGAGACCAGCTGGAGTTTTGTGTACCAAATGACAGAGTTTTCCTTCCAGGACAGCCATCTATTCAGACCACAGGATAAACATTTTCTCAGAAAGCTATGCTTCACCAAAGCTGGTTGAAAATCCAGTCCATAGAAAAAGAGAGGCATTACAGTAATACAAAGATTACTACCGTAGTTAAGAGATCTGAGTACTTCTAGTTTCTCCATCATCTTCATAGCTGTCAATATTTAAGTCAGTCTGAAACTTGGTTTCCTTGTCTATAACATTAGAGGAGTAAATTATGCCTGTAAGACTTCTTCGCACTGTTTTGGTTTTTTTTGCAGTGCTGGAGATTGATTCCACAGCCTTTGCAAAGACCTTCTTTTCTCCCCACCCCTTCTTTTTATTTAGAGATAGGGTCTTGCTAAGTCACAAGTTGCTCAGGTTGGGTTTGAACTTATGGTCCTCCTGCCTCAACCTCCCAGAGTGCTGGGATTACAGGCATGAGCCACTGTTATGGCTTATATCTAGATGTCTATCCCAAAGATTCATGTGCTTACAGGTGGGGTTTTGGGAGTGACTGGATCATGGGTGTGTGTTACTGGATCAGTCCACTGATAGTTCTGAGTGAGCATGATGAACTTACTGAAGAGGGAAGGCCTGGGTGGCACCAACCAGTAGGCTTGTAGCCTGTATGAAATAAAAAGGGAAAGAAGGAAGGTTCATAGGTTCCTGCCTGCCATGCCATGGACTGTTTCTCCTCCACTGGGGGTTTGGGTTACAGATGGTATGGCTACAGCATCCTACAACTCAAACACAGCTGAGGAAAGCCAGGAAGGTACTGTGAAGTCAACAGGAAGCTGCATGGCTGCTGAGGGAGTGGATGGGAGCAGAAACTACCTGAAAACAGCAACAGAGGGAGAAGGGATCTTTCAGGCTTGGATTCCTCAGGGTTTGACTGGCTCTGTACAAAGGAACCAAGGGACTCCTATGGAAGATCTGGAGCAGGGTTTCACCTGAGTCCTGCCCCTCACCTTGCTGACCCATTGTCACCCAGCAATTGGGGGGAGGGGAGGAAAAGAAAGTGCACACAGATGTGTGGGTGTGTGTCCTGCGCAGAGGCCACTAACCCATGGTACTAAACCTTTCATTGTGGTTTTTTAGAATGTCCTTTTTAAAGAGAAGGTAGTGAGGTTTTTCATTTATTAAAGATAGGAAAAGAACATGCTCTACAGAGTGAGTGAGGGCCAATTAAAAGTAGGAAAAGCAGTAAACTCTACAGGGTGAGAGGGGACCACTGGAAAAATATCTTTTAATAAAGGAAAAAACCTGGAAAAATACTCAGCCTCTTCTTGAAAATTAAGATTGACTTAGAAATAACAAAGACTCTTTTTTTTTTTTTAGCAAGTACAGTCCAGTATAACAAAGCACAAGGTTAGCTTTCTCTTTTATCATTTTCTGTCCCTGATAGAACTGAGTGTGTGTGAAAAGCATGGCCCTGAAAAAAATCTCATTACAAGCAACTACCACATAGTACTTCATGGCCAAACTGATCTCTGAATAAACAACACTGTCATAAAAATGCTCTGGACGTGGGGCTGAGAGTATAACTCAGTGATGGGGCACTTGTCCAGCATGTGGGAGACCCTGGGTTCAACCCTTGGCATCACACAAATAAAAATTTAAATCTACGGTGTATAAATGTGAAATGCATGTAGAAGAAATTGGGCTATACAGAAAAAAGTTACTCATGAAACAGGAAGATTAAAATACGCTGTGCTCGTCATTCGGAATCACCTCTGTCCATGTCTTTCAGGGCAACCTTAGAAAAAAGGGAGCACATTTGCGTTTCTTAAAGGTCGTTGCATTTTGGCTGGCTAGCCGGCACCAGCTCTGCTGCCTCACACGTGTCAACCTGGTGAATTATTTGCGGTGTATACTAGCAAAAGCATGTTGGCATCACAAGCCACCGTGTCTTCAAAAGATACACTTTCAGGCCATCAGAGATAACACAAGAGTGTACGAGGGAGACTCAGACAGCTGCCATCCACCCAAGAGTGCTGTTGCGGCTCCGTGTTCTCGGTCTGGGGGAGCAGAGCGCTGGGATGCATTTAGAAAGCAGTGAGGATGCACTTCCTGCATTCTCCCATTGTGCGCCACGCTGTTGTGAAGCATCTAGTTAAATGTGAAAACAACTGCTGTGATCCCAGGCAGGACCAGGAACTTCTGTATCTCACAGTCTAGGCTCAGACACTTTCAGGATTAGAGACACAGGCAAATGCAGTGCCAGCTCTGGAATCTGTGCAGCCTGAGATACAGGGTGACGGTATTCACGGACAGCTTCCCACTTGCTGCCCGCTCTGTTCCATGAGGGGCTGACAGCAGTCCCTGCTGTAAAGCTAGATGGAGAGCCATCGAGTCACGGATCACACTGTCTGGGCAGAGAGGGTTTTGTTTCAGGAACAAGTCAGATGACCAAGCATGAGTCCGGCACGTCTGTAGGAGCTTGGCTGGACCAAGTGCCACCACTCCCCGAGCTTTCCAACTTCCTCACTCGCCTCCTTGGGTGGACACTGTCAGTCACCCTCCACGTCATCTTCTTGAACCCTGCTTTTATTATTTAACACAGATGACCACATGCTTCCCCCAAAGCTGGAACCTCCAGCGGCCCGGGGGGTTGAATATTCACTTTTAATTCCTTTTAATTCCACCCTCCTTGTCAGTGATCGGTTAAAAAACAAAGTTATCATGAAAATCTAACTGGGAGACTCAGAGGGAATGTGCTGCTGAGGAGCTTCCAGGCCAGCTTTCCTTGCTCTAAAACAATCAAAAAAGGGAAGGGGTTACTCTGGATCGGAGGCCAACGAACAGATAGAGCAGAGTGGGTAGGAAGACTCCTGTTGTGGTGCTGTTGTTAAGTCACTGAATTGAGGAACCCTGGGGCCTCTGACCTCTGGATTTCTTTGTGCGGTAAACACATTTCCTTCTCTATTAAACTTCTGGGTCGGGAAGGGGTACTTCTGTTCACCGGGGGCCCGAAGGATTAGATAAATCCCCACCCTTTTTGGCAGGGGACGTAAAGGCTGTCTCTCTCTCTAAGTGAGACTCCACCTCCCTCAGGGTCCCAGGGGCTGCATCCCTGCATCCCTGCATCCCTGCATCCCTGCCTGGACGCTCTCTTCCAGGACGTCACCATCCGCCCTCCAGGGCCCACTTCCAAATCAGCCTCCAACTCCAGGTTTTTATTTCATCCCTGCCTACGTCTCTCTCTGATTCCCACATTCACTGCCTCTTGCGTTTTACATCTTGTCTGCTGATCCTCACGTCTCCCTCTTCCTGTCCACCCCTCAACTATTTATGGTGCCGCCACACTGAGAAGCCCTGTTCTCCTTCACCTGGGGCTTTCCTTTCGGTTTGTTTTTGTTTGCTTTGTTTTTCTTCCACGTCTTCTTGCCTCATCTTACTTCTCTGTAGAAGAAAATGCCAAAATTAAGATAAAAGAAATTTAAAGCTCAGGCTCTGCAGGAAGTACTTTCAAAGAAAGCCAGAAATAACATGGCCTACCTTCCAGAAATTACACACAGGGAAGGGTTATGGTGAGACAGGGGAGCAGCAGTTGGACACCACACGAACAACTTCTGTTTCTGTGCTTCCCCTGGACCCAGTGCCAGCTCCACTACTGACACTAGGGAGGGGGCACTGTAGCCAACCAGAAGGGAGGCAGGGTCTGGCACACAGCCCACACTGGGTAGATGTCAGTGAGCAAGGTGACACCGTGTCCATCGTGCGCTCAGGGCTCTGACTCACTGCGAAGCTTTCTACTCTAAAGACAGGAACTGTGGAGCCGGGGAACAGCCTGCTGTCCTCACAGACGTGCTGACATAACCATATCAAGCTAAGGTGGACTTCAGGCTGTTTTGAACTACAAAATAAAATCTTGGATTGTTTTTAAGTTTTACTTTGATTCCTATGGTGGTTGGCTGGAACTCAAACTAGATGGCCACCGGCTGTGGATTCCAGGTCACCTGCAGGAAGGCCATGCCTGTCACAAACGTTGGCCTCTGCTCACTGCTGTGTTCCTCTACATGCGAAGCTCTGGGGCAGCCTTCATCATTTTCGTCACCATCATCATCGTCATGTGGGGCTTGGAGTGAAACCCAGGGCCCTGCGCTTGCTTGGCAAGTGCTCTGCCACCAAGCGGTCCCCTGCCCTGAGTTGTCCTGCTGAGGGACAGGCAGCATCTGGAAGGACCCTAACCCACTGTGGACACCAGCCTGGACCCTGAAGGTATGCACTGTCATTCTAATAGGCGTTTAACTCATTCTGGATTTTAAAATATATTGTCATTTTCATTAGGGAATATCAAACCAATACTAAGAACTTCTGCAAGATTGTTTATATTACAGGACAGAATAAAAAACTACAATAAATATTCTGATATTTAAATAAGCACCACATACTACAAAGTGCAACTAACATGGTTCTATTAAAAACTGTCTTTGACTATGGTGTTCAAGAACAGCAATACAGTACTGGATTTGCTTTACAAGTGACTAATATAAAAATCTGCAAATGCCAAAATTCACTTCCATGCTATTCTCATGGAGGCATGGAGATATCCTTTCTCTATTCTTTCCTGAGGTCTTTTTTTTTTTTTTTTTTTTTTGGTACCGGGGATCGAACTCGGGACCTTGCGCTTTCGAGGCAGGCGCCGGAACCACTGAGCTAAATCCCCGGCCCTCCTGAAGTCTTTTTCTAGTGTGGTTTAATTTTATTTTACTGCTGGATGCATTAACTTTGATCTTCCCTTCCTAAAATGATTAAAGACCTGAAAAAGTTTTATTGCATAGGACACTATCCATGACAGAGACTGGGAAGTGCAAATATGTAGTACTGGAACAAGTTTTATAAATATTTCATTTTAAGAATTTGTTACATACATTTTTTTTTTCAGTTTGTCTCCTTTTATAAAGTTGAAGTTATAGCTAAGAGTTGAGTATGTACCAGTGAGGCATTTCAGGAATGTTAGAGATTAGAAAGTCAGGTGAGTGATATAAAAGAAAAAAAGCCATCATTCTTGCCAGCTATAAACTGTATTGCTTGCAAAGCAACTGTACATGTTGCAATCAGTTCATAGTTAAATATTTGTACTAATCTGTTTTGGGAGAGTAAATGTCTTTCAAGGTTTCAAGTTCCTCTATAAGCTTCTTGTTCTGAACTTCCAGGATTGCAACTCGACTCTCCAGACATTTTACATATTCTTTTTTTCGACGTCGACATTCTTTAGCAGCTTCCCTAGAAAAAGCAGAAGCAAAAGGGCAGACAGAACATGTTGTGCGCACTACCGACAAACAGACTGAAGTAAGCATGGTATAAGTGCCTAGATTGCATGCCAAATCTTGGAACACTATTCCCAATTCAATCTCAAAGGCTAAACCAAACTGGATTCTTAGTCAAGGTCCCAAGTGTCCCTTCCGCAAGTCCAAACGGCAGTTAGAACTACAGCATCGCCTGCCTTGATTAGGGTTCAGAGTAAACAAGGTCCAAGGCCAAGCCAGTTACTCTGCTTTATGGCAATAAAGATCTTTGAGGGCCTTGAGTTCCTCAATGAGAGTCTTGTTTTGGTTTTCAAGCACGGCCACACGGTTTTCAAGACATTTGACATATTCTTTCTTCTTCCTGCGACATTCCCGAGCAGCTTCCCTGGAAGCAACACAGGCAGATGACTACAGGGCCAGCCTCCCCGCACAGCCGCTGTGGCTCAGCCGTCCCTGCTTCCAAACCCGCAGCCAGCCAAACCTAGGGAAGGGTCGTACAAAGCCACGCAACAAAGGGAACCGAGCACGTGCGTTTCTGTACCGCAACGGAGCAACGTGGGAGCACAACCAATTTGCCCAAATGGTGTTTTCTTCAGGCGCACACTGGTGAGGTAAGGACCAGAGCTGGGCCTGGGAGCTGGAGCACCGGGGCCACATTCTCAAGTGGGGTTTCCACTAAGATACCTCTAGGTCCTTCCAGTCCTAATTCGCTTTTGTTCACCAAAAGCCTCGTATGTTTCATCGCCACGAGTCAATTTTTTAGGCCAGAATGATTATAAGAACTAATCCTCAGAAACCTTAAAATGTCAATTTTGAAGATTTTTATTCTTCAAGACTAAATCTCAGCAAAACAAGGTCAATCGTGATGGTAAGAAATAGGTTTGGGGGGCTAGAAAACACAACATGGATAAATTATAACGATAAACACAATGTACTTTTTATAAACCAAAATAAAATGGACACTGCTTCTGAAAATTAAAGCCGGAGTTACATAATACAACACTTAATAATTCAGACAATTTAAAGCCACAAATGCAAGAATGCCACAATTAAAATCGTGAAGGAGGAGGCTACTGAATAACTCAAAAGTGCATTTCAAGACTATTCACTAATCACATGCGTTTACTATGCAGCACAGTGAGTTTTAAAGCGCCGTAAACATGTCAAGGAAAGAACAGACCAGCAGCCAGAGCGACAAATACAAACAGATGACTTAGTCATTTTCATGCTCTATTCTACTAAACAACAATACAGCTAGCATTTCTCTTTCTACTTTTTTTTTAAAGGTGGGAGGGCAGAGCAACTATTCTACTTACATACCCTCTGATAACAGCTTTATTTTGGAGTATGCAGTTCCAGAATAATGGCCAGGTATTATTAGTTAGGTATATTTTAATGAAAGTAATGTTGCATTTCTGAATGCCCGTTACTCTAATGCCAGTTAATATTGTTGGGTTCCTGAACCACATTTACCATGCACAAGATTTGGCCAATTGTTCTAGTTTTAGGACAGTTGACTCTTACTCACTGGGTATCTGTTTTCTCTATGGGAAGCAGAAGTCAGCAAAAAAGAAACCCCAATGAGCAGGAAAGGAACAACCCCTACTTCCTAGCCAAGAACAATGCACTCACCCTGTGAACTCACAAAGTTCTGGACTTCTCAACTGGGTAACAAAAAATAAAAAATGTAAAAGTGAATTGAACCTAATAGAATAGTGATTAATCTACATGATGCACAGAGAAAAGTTAAGAATGAATCTAAACACACAAATTTTCCAGTTTGGGAATATAACTCAACTCTCTTCCACAAACTAAAATTCAGTTACAAATACCGAAGTTTTCATGATTAAATCATTAAACTCTAGACCTAAGAAGAAGGCAGTTGTTCTACAAAACAAATGACTGTTGAGTGAAATTTTAAATATCTAACCATAGTATTATGGGATTTAATTTTAAAGTTTTGTTCACTAAGCTGCTTATTGTAAATTTCCATGCTTCCTATTTTACATTTGGGGGCAGACATGTTATTAAGAGTCAAAATGCTCCCAGCACAAAGCTGTAAGTGGTGGCCCCAGGGGACGGTCATTCTCAACTGTGGAAAGCACCTGTCTCTTCTATTAACAGCTCAGTTTCCAGGCGGTGCACTTGACTGCATCTATGCTCCATGAGGACAAGGGGCTACTGGCCAAGAGGAAAAGCTGATAAGGTTGTAAGAAATAAAACTGCTGTTGTCTTGGTAGAAATATAACTAAATGTTTACCATAGATGCTAGCCAAAGAATAAACAGAGAATATATGAGATCTTCCATGTTAATTACAAAACCTAATCACACGCATTTCTCTGAAGTCACATCTGAAGCTTACGACGAGGTCCTTCAGTGGCGACTCTGGTGTTAGGGTAGTGGACCGACCAGGCATGAAGACCTGTCTGATTGCATAGCCTGATTCTGTCCAGTTTGGGCTGCATGGCCTTGGCCAACTTACAGTTTAACCACTCGACATCAGCTCCTCCTCTATAAAGTAGGGACAATACCCAGAACTATTCTCATCAGAAAGTTATGTGAACTAAAGGAACAGCAGAAATAAATTTGCTAAACTGTGTTTCTCTTGTGCGGCTGTGAGAATAAGATTTGGAAAGCTAAAGTAGACCCTTCTCGAAATCCTGTGCTGTCAACGAAAGGTGGGTTAAATTATTGGGCAGGGGGGGTTCTAGGAAGGGTTTCCAAAAGAGGCAGATCCAGCCAGCCACAAATTTTGGCTCTTCCCTTTCTCCCTTCTTCCTGACTGATGCAATGCCTGGAGGGACAGCAGCCGGGCGTGAGCAGAAGGACAAATGGTCCATGCTGAGGAAGACACCACAGGGAGGACAGCCTGGGCCCAACCCTGGGTCCCAGACACATACTATACCTCTGTGCTGATAGGGAAGAGCAAAAACTATCTGCAAATGGAAGCCTCCATTTCCTTCATTAGCCCACACACAAATGTTAGTAGTCATTATTCATATGATATTTGTAAATACTAAATTTTTCCCCGTAGGGAACTCTTATGTATGTCTACATGGCTGTGTGGCATGTTTATAGGAATAAATTGCCTAATGTTACATCAAATTTACACTGATATTGTTACTCTAAGAATTGTGAAATTAAAAATTAGGGGAGAGAATAATGGGGAAAGTGGAACTAAGACTACTTCCTTTTTTTATTTTCTTTAGGTAAAATATGACACTAATGAAAAATTTTACAGTTGGCATTATTGGCAGGCTTTATATTTCTAAACTGAACTTCCTAATATACACAATACCAGAGAGGCAGTTATATTCATAGCTCTTGGAATCTCACCTGCCTATCTATCCATCTATCTGACCTCCATCTGTGCAGAGGACCGGCACCAAGGCCTTGTGCACGGGAGGCAAGCACCTTGCCACTAAGCTATACCCTCGGCCCAGAAAGTACCATCTTAAAGTATCAATAGTCCTCTATCAGATCCAAGTGAGCATCAAAGACTGCCATAAAAAACTACCACATTGTGTGAGCCCCATGGATCCAGCCTTGGGGATTTGTGAACAGAACAGATAAAAGAGTATGAGCCCAGCACACCTGGGCCCAGCCCTGATGATGTGTGTGTCTTTCTAGTCCTATTTCTGGTTATTTGTTGAGTTTTCCAGCATTCAGAATGCCATCTAACACACACCGAAACTAGTAAGTTTGAGAACAATAGTCAATGTAGGGATTCTTGTATCAAACTGTGTCACTTACATGGTGACCGATAAGCTTAATATAGCTACCTCTGGTCCATGCTCAGTTACGAAGGACAGCAATGAACTCAGACCTGATTATCAGGGGCTTGGAGGCCGGAATTTCTAGACTACCTGGGTTGGCTCATAATTAATGACCACCAAGTGGTCCTCATCACAGGCAAGCAGATGATCCCACCTGAAATGTTTGTTTTCTTACAAGGAGGACACTGTTTACAACTTAGGAGTAGGTGACAAGACTACCAGGAAACTCTCAGACAATTCTGTTCACTCTGCAAATCAAATTCATTCATATAGTCCTCCATAAGAACCCAGAAAAACAACACATGGATTGAATAAAATAAAGATTTAAGTTAAAAACTTCTTTTGAAAATAGCACTTTATGATACACTGATGGTCAAAACCTAAAATTACAGCTGGGCACAGTGGTGCACGTCTATGATTTCAGCTACTCAGGAGGGTGAGACAGGAGGATCACGAGTTTGGGCCTAGTCTGGGCAACACAGCATGACCCTCATTTCAAAATTAATTAATCAAAATTACAGAGAGATGGGGAAAGACTAAGTGAGAAAAAATGAGAGCAAGCAGACTGAAGGCATATATAAAATATAATATGAGGCATATAACGTGATATTAGCAGGTATCTCTAAGCAGAGGAGCCCCCCCTTTTGTTATTTTGCTATCGCATCTTGAACTGAATTTTCTTAGGATAATATGTATTTCGTTGTAATAGTGACACAAACAAAAAAAGAAATGCTCTAACACTTAAATTTCTTTTGCTAATAAAACTAAAAAATTATACTTATCATGATAGTACTTCACAAAGTAAATACCATATGCAAAATTAATCTTCATTGGTAACAAAGTTTTTGCATCATTGTTTCAAAAAAGGAATGTATCTGGGCCGGGGATTTAGCTCAGTGGTTTCGCTGCCTACTGTGCAAGCGCAAGGAATCCGAGTTCAATCCCCGGTACCAAAAAAACAAAAACAAAAAAAGAATGTATCTTCTGAACTTGGGGCGGGGGTGCTGCACCCCTGCTGATGGACTGTTCCATGGCCCAGATGATCCCTGAAGAGCCCTGATCACCTTCACATGCACACAGCACGCAAACTCACACACAACGCCACATTAACACTTAACTTAGGAGAAAGAGCTTGGGAAAAGTACACATCTTTCAAAGCCCCACACTAAGAAACCATGTGCCCTACGAAGCGGTTCCTGAGTGCTAGTGAACACCGCACCTGTTTTTCATCAGCCTCAGCTCTCGTTTTCGAGTGGCTTCTTCTGCCAGTTGCTGGGGACCGTGCAAGCTTCCCGGTGAGGCAGCCATCACCACGCCCTGGGGCAAAGCAGTAGCAGGAGCCCTGATCTGGTAAGCTGGCATGTCACCTGTGGCCACTGCAATGACACAAAATGCAAGCTTACACACACGGCTCCTGACTTGAGATTTCACCTAAATTACCCTGGAAGTAACATACTTTTTACATGCCAGTAGAGGTGACCTTGTATTGTGGAAGATGATTACTCTGAGCATGATAGGAATCTTAAATATCAAAGGTTCTGTGGCATTCGGAACAATATGACCACGTCAGTACGCTCTCCACACTTAAGGTAGAAAACTGTCTCAATGCATTTTGGACAAGTTTTTATCAGAGGCTAAAGAAGACAGGCTTGTAAGCTATACTCCATTCAGCCTAAAATCAGCAGTGCGCTGACAAATGTTTAAGAAACAGCTCTGGGGTGGGGTGGGGGGACCCTGATCTGTTTGATGATTCCCACAGTAGAAATACTTCTACAATGGCCAGTTTCAGGATGCCCGAGTGACTTCTCTGCAGAAGAGTTGGAAAGAGAAAGGCAAGCAAGCCATACACCAGACAGACAGCGGAGATGAGAGTAACTTCAAGAGCATAGATAAAATCATTAGCAAGGATGGGTTTTGAGTAATTTATTTAAATGTGTGTGAGTATATCTGTGTATATATGAATCTACATACATATTTAGGTTTTTTTTTTTTTTGCTACCAGGGATCGAACTCGGGTCCTTGCGCTTGCGAGATATTTAGTTTTTAATAGTGGCTCACAAAAAGGGTGAAAGTTTAGCCACCGACTCTAGCAAGCTAATGAGAGTCAGCTCTGGAGCACCCCTGCAAAGGTCTCACTGAACAGCTGCCTCCGTGCTATGGCCTGAAACAGTGGCGGGAGGTCTCAGGCTCCAAGTCTTGCTACCAGAAAATGGTCAGGCAAGGGGAGAAATCTAGCTTCCGTGGTTTCAGTTAAAAGGCACAGTGATAACAAAAATCCCAGCAAAGCTCTTTATAAAACTGGCTTTTCTGGAGAAAGATCATTTTTGTCTTTCTTTTGGGAAAATAATACATTTCTTGTTATCTTTTATTTTTTTAAGGAGGAAAGGTCTAAGTTGGCTCCTGGCCTTAGTATTCATTTTTTAAAAACTATTTTCTAAATATAGTATAATCATACACTTAAGAGACAGATTTAATACTTACTTAATATTCAGGTTGAATACTAAAAGTAAATTCATAATTCCCTATTTTGCATTCAGAATTTGTCTATCCACTGCAGTGAACATTGCTTCCTAGATGCTTTTGAATGTTTCTATTTCTAATGCTTTTCAACTTTGAGAATGTGTGGTCCAGCTAGGTTTGATATTCTGATGAAATACTGTAAAATATAGACTCTCTTCAAAGCTACATGCAAGAAAATGGTTTAAATTCTATAAAATTTAAATTCTATGAAAATTGGTCTGAATCAGATGCCAATCAAGAAAACACAATACCGTCATGTTTTTAAAACTATTATATCCATTGAGGGCCGGGCATTTGGCTCAGTGGTGCCGCCGCCTGCCTCACAAGCACAAGGTCCCGAGTTCAATCCCCGGTACCAAAAAAAACAACAGAACAGAAATAGGAGACAAGACTTTTTACTTCAGCTGTACATTATCACTGAAAGTAGCCAACTTGTTATTGTTGTTTAGCTTTTTGAGAAAGCCAGTTCAAGGCTGGCTTTGAACTCATAACTCTCCTGCCTCAGCCTCCCAGAGTGCTGGGATCACAGGCGTGTGCCACCATGCCAGGCCTAAATTTGTTGTTTTTGTTTTTGTGACTATTCAAAACACTGTATACATATGTCACACTATATGTTTAAGAAAACTTTATAGCTTTGGAATATTTAAGAAAACCGGTTATAAACTAAAGCTTTCTAAATGTCTTGATATACTGTCAGAGGAGATAGAATGGAAGATGGAATAGCTTAGCTCTCCCTGTTTTAGTCCCTACCCACCTCCAAGGAAGAAGGTTATGGGATAATAAAGGCTGAAACAATGCCACAGCTGGAGGCTGCACAGACTTTCTAAAATCAGAACAATGGCGAGTGACGAATGAGAAGTTTCCACGTCAGCATCTTGACATTGGCAGGCAGCCTGAATGCAGCCCGTTCCTGGGCTAATCTTTCTAAACACTACTCACAGAGCCAGGCCCCGGCTAGACGGGCACAGAGGGCTCCCTTACTCTCGTTTTGAAGACACTGATGTTTGCTACCATATGACAGGAAAGCAGTAAGCATGATGCACAAGAGCTATTTTAGGAATATGCAGTAAGGGGAAGGGGACTCCAGCATCCTTTACAGAGGAAAACGGACACCAGAAATGGCTCCCAACAACTTCTGCCTGTTTCCAAAAGCCACTGTCACCCTTGAAGACCAAACTCGGCAGCATGAAAGACAACGGCAATTCCAAATGAAGCATTCATAAAACATTTTGAGCAACAGCTCAGAAAAAAACATCACTTTAAAATAAGCTGGAAGGAGATAATATAGCTGATATGTTAGTTCTGGGATGTTAGATAAACCAGGTGTTATTAAAATGTTTCAGATATCCTATATTCATTTTTATCTTCTTTAACACAAACCAAAAATTATAGCTCATTAGTTTAAGCCAGAAATATGACTTACTGTAAATTAGTAGGAATTAGAATAAATTTCTGTAATAGCCCCAAGACTCTATGAGATGGTACACTTCTTTGTGTGGGGTGCTGGGGATTGAACCCAGGGGCTTTGCACTAAGCTTCACTCCCTTTGTATTTTTTTCTTTGGAGACAGGGTCTTACTAAGTTGCCCAGGTGGGACTCCATTTTGTGATCCTCCTGCCTCAGCCTCCCAGAGAGGTGGGACTGCAGGCATTGTCAGCACACCTAGCTGACGGTACATTTCTAATGGTCAATGGATTCATTCCATATTTTGAAATATAATCTTATTAATAAAGTATACTGGGAAGATGTAGGCAAAGAGAATCACTTGATTTGAGGAAATCTAAATGTCAAAACATTTTATTTTTGAAACAAGTTATGAAAAAGGTGTTTATTCTAATAACCATCAGTTTCTAATACTAGTATGATGAATTCAGTAATAATTTAAAGCAGATTAGATACCAAGATCACAGTTTAGAGAACCATCCTACATTCTCTGGTGACATATTTTCCTTCCTATAGAGGCCAATTCTTGCCCTAACTACCAGACGTATCCAAATTATTTCTTAACCTAGAATTTCAATTTTATTTTCTGAAAATATGTGGGTCATCAGTGGGGGCTGAAATATTATGACTGGAGATAATGAGAAAAATATATTTAGACACTGATTTTATTCTCAGACAAGCCAAAGTTTGAGACAAGGAGGAACACTACCTTTTCATAGAACTTGGCACACAATTGTGTCTGTGTGCGTGAATGCGCGTGTGAGTGTGCACTGCGGCGTACACTGGGAACATCCCAGAGCTCTGGGAAGCACTACAGGATACTCGGTGTTCATTCAAGGTGGCCTTGCTTTATTAAAGGCACTGTTTCCCTTGAATACACTTGACATCCATCTAGCAAGGCATTTTAGAAGCTCAGGGGTTTACTCATCATGTACTTCTAATCATTGAACTGACACCAAAAAAAAAAACAAACTGAGGTGGTGGACACAAATATTTCATGGGAAAAGAGAACTAGAACTGTTAAGTCTGGTCATTGACTTCATACCTTTCTCGGCAAGCTTTAAACATGGTACTGCACAGCAGAAAAAGCATGGGGTTTGGGGTCTGGGTTCTAGTCCAGCTCCGCCACTTACCAGCCATGTGACTTGGGTCAAGTTCAGTTTCCTCATCTGCAAAACGGGGATACATTATCTCATTTAATACTCACAACAACCCCTACAATACATGTTAGAATGTCTGTCACAGTGCCTGGCACAGGCAGACATCCACTACGTGTTATGTCCCTTCCTCTTCCCCTCCTTAAATTCTGAAAGACAAGTTCCAAATTATGCACATATTAGTTACATGATTTATAACATCTATAAATAAAATTTCCCCTGGAGTATCCCTTCTACTAAACCTGAGGAATCAAAATATATGGTTCTTACGCCTTATTTTGGACAAAAAAATGTCTAAAAACCTTTTAACATTTATATTTTTATATGCCTTTGGAGGGGTAAATTATTAAAACATAAAATATCCTTTGAGTATAACCATTTAAAACAGAGGGGAACCACAAATGACCAAATAATGGATTCTTGTCAGAATGTTAAGGAGAAAACGGAGAAACTCCAGAAATCAAAGTAGGGAACAGGGCCAGGGATTTAGCTCAGTGGTTCTGCCGCCTACCTCGCAAGCGCAAGGACCAGAGTTCGATCCCCAGTACCAAAACAACAACAAAAAAACCCACCTGTCTTAACAGATTTCAAAGCAAAATGATTTGTCAACACCCCAACGGTGATAGTTTTGATTATTTATTTGAGACACCTATAGCCCCGAGCATGTTAAGTGGATAAAAACATGTCACACACCTGCTCATGTCCCTTCCTCGGTTCTCTCCCTCCTCCCCAGCACACCAGACTCCTGTCTCCCAGTCCAGCCTCCCCCTGCCTTGTGTTCCACAGTCACAATGCCCCCTTCCCCACCGCTTGAGTTCCTCTGGGAAAATTAAGTCCTGCATAAAAATGACTGTTTAAGCACTGAACATTTCAAATTTGGTATCATTCCTATAATACATACACCCCATGGAATAGTCATTAAATATTTTTCAGCTTTATTGAGATATACTTGACAATAAGAATTGTATGTATTCAAGAAGTACAATGTGATACTCTGAGACATATATACATTGTGAAAAGATTACCACAATCAAGCTAAGTTACATATAACCTTTGTAGGCTGTTTAAGATGATCAATTTTCTTTTATGTATGTATAGGCAGTGTATGGCACGCTATTGTAACTCATGTTACACTAGCATTCGTTTATCACTATCAGGTGAATTTTGACAGCTAAGTGGTAGGGTAGGAACAGAACCAGAGGTGTGTAAAGACTCAAACTGGTTCGCCACTGCTCCCCTGTCAGTCTGGAAGAGTCCTTTACCCACTCTGGTCTGCACTGGGTCCCACACAGACCAGCAGAATAGTTCTGGCCTATGTTTATCAGTAAGATGCCTCTGTTTTCCTCAGTGAGGCCCATCCTGACCCTTTCACTTGCATTTCCTGCTTCCTGCGTGTCACTCAGAATCTGACAGTTTCTTTGAAAGCCCTTCCTTCAATTTTTATTTGTGCTTATTTGTAACACTAAGTGGTTTTTAAATATTTATATAAATGCAGAGGATCATAGTTATATTATTAGGCCATATATTCATGCAGGAAAATCAAACAGGGTGATGTAAAAGAAGTATCTCAAATTACACTAAACGTTTTTTTTTTCAAAAATAGTAGAAAAACAGCATAATAGCCTTTGTTAATTTTACTCTCACAGAGCTTTGGAGTTTTACTGAAACTTAAAGTACATACAAGACTTATTATTTTCACTTTCAACATGATTATAATTTGCTCTGCTACCAAATTCAAGAAGCTATTACAACCTGATCGAAACCATTCTTTTACGTCAAAATTTCCTAACAAAAATCATTGCCAAGAGCCTCCTTTCACAAAGGTAACATATATCCTCTTGTTTTCATGCATTAAAAATTAAGATCCTGGGCCGGGGATTTAGCTCAGTGGTTTCACTGCCTGCTGCGCAAGCACAAGGACCTGAGTTCAATCCCCGGTACCAAAAAAAAAAAAAATTAAGATGCTGTTTTCCAAATTTGAATAGTGGGGACATTTGTTGTTAACAATTCAAAAATCCAGCTGGAATACAACTTACTGAGTCAGAATCTAGAAGACAGGAAGTTTCGCTACTAACACAATCAACTTATGAATAAAACAACTCTAAAATGTAAATGATACCCAACAGATATACTACAGATATTCATTTTTTATAACTGATTTCAGGATTTTGTAAGTAAGCGTTAAAATCTTTTCAGTCATTCGTGGTAGGCATGGATTTTACTCAGTTTACAGTTTTCCCAACTCTAAGTTGTGGACCATTAGTGGGTCATAAAATCAATTTCATGGCTCAAGAACAGTATTTTAAAAAGAAAAAAAAAACCTTGTATTTGAAACTTGTTTTATAAGACACACACACACACACACACACACACACACACACACACACACAGGCCCACTGAGTCATGATATAAAATGCTGGTTCTGGCCACTCTGCCAAGTCACAATCTAGATCAAGCCCCTTGGTTTACCAGCCCACTCAGCCCAGGACTGAGAATTCAAAGGCCTGCTTCTGAAAGCTGCTCGGCTATGCCTTGGAAAAATTCCTTAAATCTTATGCTCTTTTGGCTCTTAAAAAAGAAATGAAGACTGGTGTGGTGGTGCACACCTGTAATCCCAGAATTTGGGAGGCTGAGGCAGGAGGATTGCTGTGAGTTCAAAGCCAGCCTGAACTACTTAGCAAGATCCTATCCTGGGAAAAAGAAAAAAGAAAAAAAGGAAAATTTGTTTTTCATTTTTAAAATAGCTTTTCAGAGAGCACTGATTCTGTAGAACTGACCAGATTTTGAAAAATAATTCCCAAAGCATAATCAGGTCCTGTGGAAAAACACCCTGTATTGTTTGATATTTTAAAATTTTAAGGATCTGAATTTTAAATTAGAAAAGGAAACCATGTACAATAACACTGAAAAAATTCTTCACGGATGATATGTTCATTCCATCAACATACACATATAAAAAGTTCCTTTAGTTTACAATGCAAGCAATACAAAGCAAGCAATGGTTAAAAGTTTAATGTAAATATTTATCTTTTTTTCTTTTTTTTGGTAAATATTTATGTTAAACATTCACTTTTAAATATATTCTTATTTTATTGTGATAAAATAAGAATTTTGATTTATGCTTTGACAAGTCAAATAATGAAGAGGAATTAAAGTTAGCTGAAAGAAAAATACAAACAAATTACAAAAAATAAGTGTACCCATAGAAATGCCTTTTGATTCTAAGAATCATAGGACATACAATATTTGAAATTGTTTTAAATTCTTATACAAATTGTGTCATTCGAGAGCAACGACAATCTACAGCACTCCTATAACTTCACAGAAGCTTCTTTGGACAAAAAAGCTCCCAAGACAAAGTTAAAAACAATGTAGCTGTACTTGGTCAAGACAATGGAATATTCCAGGGGAGAAAGAGGGCCAATACCACCAACCAAACAGCCAGAGTGTGACAAAGCCTGATAATGATCCATTCATTTTGAACTGCACCGCAAATTCTGAACTGGGTTACAAATGAAACCACTGGAAGAACAATGTTACAACCACACGAAGGTCACTAGTAACTAAGTCTTACAAAATCACTTCTCTGTAACTAAGAAAAGCAAACCACAAAAAGAACCGTTCGTTACAAGTTTACGTAAACACCAGCCGCTGGGGAAACACTAGACCAGCGCCTCCCCGACCGGGCGGTAGAGGGCGCTGGCCCCGACCCTCTGGTCGCAGTAGGACCCACTCTACAGCCCACGCGCAGTTCCCTCGTCTCCATGCACGTGCGGGCCCTGCCTCGGGCGCCGCGATCGTGAGCGATCCGGCCGCTACGCCTGCACTCCTGGCGTCCTAGGGCCCCTCTTGGACCGTGAACTTACCTCCTGAGAAACGTTAACAGGGGCTGACAAGAAAAGCTACTCAGGCTAGGGGCGATCTTGGAGATAGGGTTGCGGTGAGCGAGTTAACAACTCTCAGGCTGGCGGCAGTGCCTGGTAAAGCAGAAAGGAACTGACTAAATCACAAGCTGACTCGGAGCTGACGTCAATGTGCAGCTCGCTCCGAGTTTAACTTTTCCACTTCCCTGCTGAAACACGATTCCAGGAAATGTGATGACGTCAGCCCTTTGAACTCAATTAGGGAGGAACAGACCACTCTAAAAGCAGGAGGAGAGAGGCAGCCTGCAGGACGCTCAGCTGGCGGCCTCTCCAACGCTGCCTTCCTACACAGAAGTGAGATCAGAAGCTTAATGTTTTACAACATAAACAGTACATGTATTTAGCTGGGCTGAATTCGCAACAGGTTGCAGATGAAATAATAGCTTGTTTCAGAAGGGCAGAACAGCTAAGGGAGGAGAGGGAGGGGGAGGGGGAGGGGAGAGGCAGGGGGAGGTGCGGGGGGGGGGAGTTAGAAATGGGGCTAGGAGGGGTGCCTTAGCCAAGCAAGCCACAGGATACTAAACAAAGAAGCAATTACACTAAGACGCCGTAACAAAGTGAGCTGAATGTACAGATAAACATTAAAAGAAACTTCTTGCTTCTGAGTGACTAGGAAATAACACTGTGTGGAGCACGCAGATGTTCCTAAATACTTCTATAAACTTCAGGAAGATCTGGATCATGAATTAAAGTCCCCTTTTTCCATCCTTACCTGTTTCGTCTCCAGTTACAGCCATGATGGGCTTCTGCATACAGACTGCTCTTGTTGCCCCGTCAGTGCTCAACATAAAGTGTTCCCAAAGCGCAGCATGTGCAAGAGAAGCAAGAGGGCTGACGTCACAGTGACGTCACCGGCCTATCACTGCCATCAGTTGCTTTGTCACCAGGAGTTCTCTGAAACCAACAGCCCTATAAAAACTCTTCCTGTAATAAACCATGTCAGTGCTCCTGTTTTTCCCTTCTACAAAGAAATCTGCTCTCTTTCGCATTAAAAGCTACATAGTTGCATCTTTTGAAGCCACTTCTTTATTGCTGTGTCCAGGGTTTCTAGGTAAACATGGGGGTTAAATCCTATATATTTCTCATTACTCAAAGGAGAAAATAATACATAGAGAGCTAAACTTTGAGGATTAAAAAAACACGCTGATAATTAGTACGGAAATGCCGGGTTTCGTAGGCAGTTCTACACTTGCCAAGTGAGAAATATGCAGCCACCTTTGTTCACTTGTATCTTCATCTGCCCAGCCATTTACGGCAACACCATAAAATGCAGCTGCTCCTAAGGTGACAGTGAACTAGCTCATTTCACTCGAAAGGAGTAGATCTAAAATTTTTAAGCCACAGTGCCATTACAGTGAGAAGCATATGGCATTCTTTCATAGCTATCAAATTGTGAACTGGCTGATATGTGACCTATGCTGGCCCACAAAAATAGAAATTTACGATTCACTCTACCACATTATTTTACTCACTAGAGTCCCTTGAAAAGTTTTATGATCTTAAAAATTCAAATAAATTACAATTATTATTTATAAAATTTTTAAATGTCAAATTTTATTTGGATAACAATGATTCGGCACATGAAGAGCTGGATCATTATAGAAAATTTAACAATAGGTTAGAGATAAAGCTGGCAGGGCCGGGGATTTAGCTCAGTGGTTCCGCCGACTGCTTCGCAAGCGCAAGGACCCGAGTTCCATCTCCAGTACCAAAAAAAAAAAAAAAATTTACAAAGCTGGCAAACATTCAACAGTGTAACAGACTATACATATCCTGGAAAAAGTTGTTTGCATTGCTACCGCACAAAAATAAGTGCCAGGTCACAGAACTCTCCCACTCTTCAGGGGGTTGTGCAAAGCCTATTCCCTCCTGTGGTTAGAATTCGACCTGAAGGACAGATCCCTGTATTTGTGCTGTTTCACTCAAGCATCCTCCAGAAGAGGCAGGGACTTTACATTCAGGTACTCAGGAGGTGACATGTCAGGGAGTATCCAACCAACGCTCCCACGGAGGGGCTGGGGTTTCAACGGAAGATACCCAGAGTAAGAAAGCCCAGGGTTGCGTGGTGGTGCAAGCCTGTAATCCCAGCACTCTAGTCTGAGGCAGGAGAATCACTGAGAGCTCGAGACCAGCCTGAGCTAGATAGTGAGTTCAAGCCCAGCCTGAACTACATAGTGAGACCCTGACTCTAACCACCCCTCAAAAAAAGAAAAAAGAAAAAAAAAAGCCCAGGGTTCAACCTAAACATCAACCTCAATCAGGTAGCTCTTTTCCATCCCAGCCGTGCCTAAGGCTTTGGACCCAAGGTACTATTACTACATTTTATTTCAAATTTCAGAAAGTTCAATTTTGTTTTTATGTTAATGTTTCTTTAAATTGGCTAGGGCTGGGGATGTAGCTTAGTGGCAGTGTACCTGTCTAACAAGCGCAAGGTCCTGAGTTCGATTCTTGGTACTGGAAAAAAATTGGCTTGTAGGTGCTTAATAAATAAAATACAGTACTAGTATTAAAAAAGGAGTGAAATCCCCAGTCCTGGGGGGAAAAATAAGAAGGGAGTCTGTTGCTTAGTTGTTTACTGCTATTAATAAAGTTTTAATATGTTCCAGACTAATTAAACTTATTAAACTTAGGTAACATATGAAACTCATAACGCTTTCACAGAGGAGCGCTATTTACTTTCGTTCAATGCGTGCTATTGACGATTTCTCACATGCCAGGGGCTCTGCTAGCTCCTGAGGGCCTTGCCCAAGGAGGACACAGAGGCCCAGCACTGTGCTGCCCGCAGGGTGGCCTGAGCCGGGAGCCTTCCTGGGAGAAGTGTGGCCTACGGTGAAACCTGAGACCCGAACCGGTGCGCAAGTGGAGGCGCATCAGTCAGGATCACCCGGATCTGAAGGCTGGGAGGAGGACCGCTGTGGGCGGCCGCTGGAAACGGGAGCGGGAGCTGCCGCGGGACAGAGACAGAGGAGGGCGGGAGGACAGGGGCCGGAGAAGGGCGAAGCCAGGATGCGATGTGATTTGGGCCACATGGAGGACCCCAGACTTAGGCAGATACCAGGCTGAGGGGTCTGGGCAGAGGGTGACGGGACCCTACTGAGGGGATTCTGTGCCCCCAGCCCTCCGTTCCCATGGTGAATCCCAGTGCAGGGGCGGCTTAGGAGGGGGGCAGGCACGGGGCTCTAGGCCCCCATGAATGGGCTTACCATCCTTGGGAACCAGGCCCCAGAGAGCTCCCTCCCTCCTGCGTGGCGTCTGAGCCAGACGGCCCACGGCTCTGCTGCAGCCTGGGCTTGCGTGTCTCAGAAACAAATGGGGGCCGAGGAAGCCTCGGGTCGGTGGCACCTTGGATTAGGGCGCATGTTTAGATGTGGGCTTCAGGAACATCACTCAGAACTGCAGGCCAGTGTGATGTGGAAGGAGGGGGACTGGGACCAGAGGGCTGGCAGGAAGTCTCTGTAGCTCCCAGAATCACTGTGAGGGACAGATAAAGGGGGCCTGGCTGAATATGGGGTAACTCCCTGAACTCTCAGCCCAGCAGAGAGCTGCGGCTCTGGCCCCATCAGGACCCGCAAGAAGCTGTTCCACAAGGAGTAGCTTCAGGTGCTGTGCGCTGTCCTGATCCAAGTTAGGGACGGGGCGGGGAGCCCAAACTAGGATGAGGGGCACAGAGTGAAAACAGACTCAGCTGGAGTGGGAGAGCTACAGCACGGCCCTGGACAGAGAGGGGCAGCAAGAGTTCGGGATACCGCCCAGGTTCCCAGCTACTGCAACAGCGGGCAAGTGGTCCATCAATGAAACTGGACAGCCAGGCACGCTTGGGGTGGAAAACGAAGTCCAGTGTGGGCCTGAGGAGTCAGAGAGGTGTGGGGGACATCAAGCAGCCAGAGGGATGAGAGGCACAGTCGCAGTGCTTAGAGCCACAGGAGGGGGCAAGGTCATCCAGGGAGAGGGCCTGAGCCTAGCGGACAGGGCAGGCGGGAGCCAGGCAGCAAGGAGAGGAAGAGAGGCAGGAGAGGGAGGAGAAAACAGTGAGGATGACAAAGCAGCAGTGCTGAAGACTGCAGGGGGATCGATGAAGATGAGGACCGAGAGTACAGAAAGAAAGCGGTGTGATCTTTCAGTGCGGTCACAGGCTAGGACAGGAATATTGTGTCTGAGGTCAGAAAGACCAGAATGCCCACTGGCCTGGCCAGGTGTAGCACAGAACTGAGGCTCCTAGCCAGAGAGAGAGAGAAAGACAGAGAAACAGAGGGAGGGAGAGAGAGGGAGAGAGAGGGAGAGAGACAGAGAGAGAGACAGGAGAGGAGAAGGCAAGAAGAGGAGAGAAGAAGGGAGGGAGTAAAAGGAGGAAGGGAGGAAAGAAGAGAAAAGCAGAAGAAAAACAAGAATAATAAAGATCAGCAGGAAAGAAACAAAGCATTATATATGGTATAAATATTCACATTGTATCACAAATTGATTCACATAAGAATCAGCATGTTATTAAAAGTAATTACAGGGCCGGGATTTAGCTCAGTGGTTTCGCCACCTGTTGTGCAAGTGCAAGGACCGGAGTTTGATCCCCGGTACCAAAAAAAAAAAAAAAGTAATTACATATTTGCAAAGTTAATAGATAAAAGATCAACTTTTTAAAAAGTTATTATTTCTCTGTACCAGTAATGTCATAAAAAAAATAAGGTGTGGTACATAACAGCAACAAATACCACAAAGCATTTAGGAACAAATTGACCAAGACTTCCATGGAGAAACATTGTAAGCTCTTAAAAGGAAGCAAGATCTGAATAAATGAGATATCTGGGGCTTTGTGATTGGTCATTGTAATACTATAAAGACTTCAGCTCTCTCTAAAATCTATATTGAATACAATCTCATGTTGGTTTTAATTTTATCACTATTATTGTTACTTAGAAACTCAAACTTACTCTAAACACATATGAATGGTTCACAAATGGCTAGATCAACATTTCAAAAAAAGGCAAAGAGGTGAACTTGTTCTGTGAGACAGGATGATACTGGCATACAGCAAAAGAACAGGAAACCAGGTGTGGAAGAGACATACATGTGGAATCTGAGATACTCAGGGGGCTGAGGCAGGAAGATTGCAAGTTCAAGTCCAGATTGGGCAACTTAGGTAGAGACCCTGTCTCGAAATAAAATTATAAAAGGACTGGGGATAATGCCCAGGGGTAGACTGCTTGCTTGTGTAAGGTGCTAGGTGAATCCACCAATCCCCAGTACCACCAGAAACAAACACCCTAAAGGGGAGGACCCGCCCTGGGCACGCCCACCAGCTGCCTGTGGAGCTCCTCGGGTGCCTGCAACAACAGAGCCCCCTCACCCACTCCCGGTCTCTTGGCTGTGCAGCTACCTGGTTCCACACTACAGAAGCACAGGGGTCATAAAGGCCATTGTCCAGAGCTGCAGAAGTGAACAACAGAGAGAGGGCCTCTCTCAGGCTCCATGATGGAAACAAGCCCACTGGAAAAGTGAAGAGAATCTCTGCAATAAAGGTACACCAGACCACTGGACTTGGTAAGTTGAAGGGATCATCACCTCCCATCAGAACCTGGACTATCTTCAGGGGAAGGGCAGCTGGAACCTGCACTAGAACCTTGTAGAGTTCAACCCTGCAGGAGGACAGGGAGCTCAACTTGGGCCTTGCAGCCAGAAATCTGCCTGAATCTCAGGGGTCTGCTGCTGGCTTGCTGAGACTCATTGACTTACATCTACACAATGCTGCCCACGTTGTCTATTGTGACAACAGAGATATACCCTGAAGGAGGCACTTCACTTTTATCTTTTATTTGTTATTTTGAAAATTACCACTTTGC
>NW_004624805.1:6948308-7009925 GCF_000247695.1 Heterocephalus glaber
AATGTATACCTAAAATGTACCAATAAAAGAATTTAAGCAAAAAAAAAAAAAAAACACCCTAAAGGATGGTGAGAACAGAGTTCTGAGACAGATCCAAGTATATATGAGAACCTATTATATTATTAAGGGTTTTGCATAAATTAATTAAGAAATTAAAAAACCATTGGTAGGGGCTCCATATATAGAGAAAAAACTTAAAATGGATTCCCAACTGATACTATAAGAAATAGATTCTAAATGGATTAAAACTATAAAGTTCTGAGAAGGGAATATTAAAAAAAACTTTCTGACTTATGGAAGAAAACAAGTTCAAAGTACAAAATTTACATGAAAATTATATAAAACAAAAAAATTATAAAAACGCTATTTGCTAAAGTATCAAATTTGTGACTATTTCTTAAGGTTATTCACTTAAATACATAGGGTTCATGACTCTGGGGAAAATATAATAGATGGCTGTAATTTTACATTAAAGTGTTAGGTGAATAGTATGAATTCTTTTACTCCATAAATAGTACCACTTTATTTCTTCATATACTTTTATTAGAGTCCATATAAACTCCCAAAATACAGAAGAGTAAAGCTTATTAATCACTGAGGGATTTATCAATTACATTCTTTCTTTCTTCCATATTTGCAATATTTTCAAACTAAGAGAACTTCCATTATTTACCTTAAAATAAGTGTTATGAATCCTAAAGCAAATGGACCCAGAGGACCAGAAGTAAGTAATTTCAAAAGTTCTATTATAGTTGTTGTAAGTACAACTGAGCAGAATTAAAATGATACATAACTCAAATTTAACTGAAATCTTAGGTAACCTTAAAAGCTTAGATTACATTACAATTACTTTATTTTGCTACTGTCAGCTTTCCTAAGAGCTAGAATGGGTTCCTCAGACTTAGTCTAGAAAAAATAAAAACATGAAACCCTGTGTTTAGTTTTAAATAAGTTATCTGGAATTTAGGCATGAATGTAACAGCTGGGGACCATCCAAGACATTGTGGGCTGCATACTCAAATCCCCAGAGAACAGGTAATGGAAATGTATTAGGTACAACATTTATGACCCCCAGAGGAAGGCCATTTGCTTAATTTAAACATTCATTCATTTTCCAACTTCCTTTCTGTATCATGCTACTCTGAATTAAACCTTCCCTAACAAGTTGGTATTATACAATCTACTTACTCATTTAACAATTAAAATATCTTTTCTCCAAGCTTTCTCAAATGTCCTCCCGCAAAAGCTACCTCCTGTATACTTTATAAAACTATGAAATCGCCACTAAAGGGTGTGATATAGTCACCTGCAGGTACTGTAAATGCATTAGATGAATGAAATATACCTTGAACAACAACCTGGCTGCCTGGGACAAAGAATTGTTGCTTGCCATCAGCTGCCTGCGCTGCGTAGTGCACAAGTGCCGCACTTGGAGGAGGGGCTCCTGAGTTTGTCATTGTTAACGCCTGCAGCCCCTGAACACCTTCAGATCCCGGGTTAGAAAGCTGGACTGCTCCACCTTGGGCTATAGCAACTTAACAGAAAGAAAAAGAAATATTAGACAATTTCCAGTTTTGTTTTTTAATAATCCCATAGTGGGAGAATATACAACAGGCTACATACTACCATTGCTTCTCGTTCTTAAGTTACTTGTATTTTTTAATGCTAAATTGATAAGGAACATCGAGTTCTTCACAGAACAAGACTTTTAAAAAGTTTATAAATACCCGAGTATATGATACATTCAGAAATTTTGAAATTCCTGGAATCCGCAGCATTTTTCTCTTCCCTGACATCTACCCAACTAAATCAAGAGGAAGAACAGAGAAGCAGGTAGAGTCTAGATTCTTGGCTTTCTCCATTCTCTTACATGTTTTTCATTATGAACAACATTCTTAAGAAACGGTTAGCAAAATTTCCACTGAGCAATGCAATTACGAGTTTGTACCTTCATTTGGTCAACTACTTTTCCAATTTATCATCAAAAGAAAGCGGCTTTCAACATACAATATACAGTACATCGTATATTTTGGTTTTAAAGCTCACTTACAAAACTGTAATCTTTATCTGTGTCAAGATAAGACTAAAATATAAAATGGTAAGTTGGAGAGAACAAGGCAACCATTTTGATAGAATTTGCGCTCAACTATGGGTTGGCAACAAATAGGAAGTAGATTTCCTATAAACACTGAGATCAGTCAGCCATGTTTAAAGTCAACATACTGTCTTAAACTTTCAAAAGAATGATCAAAATTTTGTCTTAAAATTTCACTAATAGACAACTACTCTTTAAAGTATCCAAAGGGGGGCTGGGGATTTAGCTCAGTGGTTTTGCCGCCTGCTGCGCAAGCGCAAGGACCCAAATTCTATCCCCGGTACCAAAAAAAAAAAATGTAAGTAAAGTATCCAAAGGGTCTGTATACTTTAGCATTAAGATTACAACAGCACGTTTTAGTTTGAACAGTGGAAATTAATCAGAACAAAGGTTATCTTTTTAAAATCAAATATAAACTAGCTAACTAGACTTCACAATGAAGATTTTTTAAACATAGCATGAGAATAACAGGGCCGGGGATTTAGCTCAGTGGCACTGCACCTGCCTGGCAAGCGCAAGGTCCTGAGTTTGATCCCCGGTAGCCGCCCCTCCCCCAAAAAGTAACAATGCATATAAATCAGTATAAATACAATATTACAATAGTGATTAAAATATCCTCTGAATTATGCCCAAGTAACTTCCAAATGATTTTAATGACATCAAAGCAAAAGGCCACCCAGGTGACAACCTGATAGCATGAACCTATCGAAACTATGAAAAGAGTAAAAATAATAGATTTTCAGCTCTTTGACCTAAGGTTCTAGTGCCTAACAGAAATAAGGGTTAAGATTTTTAATTTTTTAGGGTTAACATTTTATTTAATTAATAATTAATTAGTTTAAAAAATCTTTTGAGACAGTGTCTCACTATGTAGTTCAGGCTGGCCTTGAACTCATGGCGATCCTCCTGCCTCAGCCTTCTGGGAGCTGGGTTTACAGATGTGTGCCACCACGCCCAGGAGGGTTAACATTTTTAAAAAGATTTCAGCACAGACACGAGCTGTGCTTTAGTTCACTTCCAGGCCGGGCTAGGAGGACAGGTGCCAGGAACTGAACAGTCACAGGTCCACAGTGCCTGGCTTATGAGGCTGACGTGAGCCTGAGGCCATCACCCTTTGGCCTCACCGCATGTGTTCTCTGTATGCTTTGAAAGCTGCTATCTTCAGTGCTCCAAAGATTTCAAGGGTCAAAGGACCCAGCCCCCACAAGGAAAGGGTTTGGGGAGAGATCTGACTCCTGAGAGAAGTGTGAAAAAGACGAGAGATAATTGCTTTCTTGGATCTTTGCGGCAGAGACAATGACTTCAGTTTGTTGTCATACATTTTCATGTGTTTGCTCGGCTGATAATTAGAGTGACGTAATACAAACAATGCTTTAGGAACAAGGCCCAGGGATTACAACCACATCTGTTAGGAGCACAAAAAGCCCAGCAAAGAGCAGGTGCTCAATAAATAAAATAAATGAATGGTCTGCATTTCCTCATATCATAAATGTGTGGCCCTAAAAGACACAGATTTGGTATGGCCTCAAATTCCAATTACAAAACTTAACTTTTCATCACTAATACAATTATTAAGCTTTTGGAGTTGTAATTAGAACCATGGACATTTTCTTTTTTCTCTTAATTTTTCTTAGTTTTTTTTTTTCCAATAATGTATCCATCCCTAAAGTTCCAACCAAAACTGCTTTGCTTTCATACTATGAACACCTGATATATCAAGGATCTGTTTCTCTTTTAATTTCATTTCTAGTGACGTTAACATATAATTAGATATGAAGAACAAAGGCTAACACATGCGTAGGCACAGCAGGGCGAGCATCTCTACTGCTGAGTCTCAGGCTTTAGCCTAGCTCGCATTTCCTAGACTAAAGGGCCCCTGATTTTGGCACATCAAACAGGGGACCTTTCCGCTCAGGTGTTAGGGTTTAACAATGGACAATTACCAACCCTTGGGCGACCTCATAACAGGCTTTGTGTGTACCCATCCATATTCACAGATTTGAGTAGGACCGTGTAATCGCAGCACTCTGGGATGCTAAGGCGGGAGGATCACACGCTCAAGTCTGACCTCGGCACCTCAGCAACACTGTGTCAAAATTAAAAATGAAAAGGGCTGGGGAGCCTGAGGCAGGAGGATCGCTGTGAGTTTGAGGCCAGCCTGGGCTACACAGTGAGTTCAAGGCCAGCCTGAACTACACAGTGAGACCTTGTCTCAAAAAGAAGAAAAGGGCTGTGGATGTAGCTCAGTGCTAAGGCTCTGGGTTCAATACCCAGTACTGGAAAAACAAAACAAAATAAAAAGATTTCAGTAGGAAATGTCTAAGATTCAAAACATTCAAGAATCACATAATTCGTTTTCAGTCAACATAAATCAAGATAAACAGTAGGAAAAAATAAGGTAAAATTAACTGAATGAATTCAGACATATTTTCCATTTTAGCATTTAAAAATAAAACTTATCGTGGAAAATCTCCAGCAGACGTAAGAGCGGTGAATTTGTCTCCATGCATTTCCTGTGCCAGTTCACTGTTCCACACCTTTTTGGGGGGTGGGGGTGTCTAGAGTATTTCCAAACAAATCACATATATTATACTCGGCTGACCATTTTTAAGTAAAATGGACCATATCAAAATCATTAGAGACCAATGAAAATAAATATCTTTGTATTTTTCACTCATTTTACTCTGAAGACATAGGCTTTATTTATTTTTGGTTTTTTGAGACAAGGTCTCACAACATAGTCCAGGCTGACCTCAAACTTCTGGTGATCCTCCTGCCTCAGCCTCCTAAGTGCTGGGATTGCAGGCATGAGCCATCATACCAGGTGACTTAGGCTTTATTGATGCTTTTCCGGTGACACATGGGACAAAAGCCTAAAGGTTTACACTTCCTACCACATACATTTTTGTTGATAACAATGACAAGTCTACACTGGTCTATGAATATTGATTGGGATTCCAGTAAAGGTGTTTTTTTGTTTTTTGTCTTTTGGTTTTTAGTTTCTTGAGACAGGGTCTCACTGTGTAGTTCAGGCTGGCCTTGAACTCACTGTATAGCACAGGCTGGCCTCATACAGTGATCCTCCTGCCTCAGGCTCCTGAGTGCTGGGGTTACAGGTGTGCACCATCACACCTGCCCCAAAAATAAGTTTCAGGAAATAATTTAAATTAAAACTGAAGAGGTGGATTATATAATCAATTAAATTCTGTATCAATTTCTAGTATTCGCCGAGTCAAGCCTGCTAGTATGGTATCAGCTCACAGTAGTGGCAGGAAGGGCTTGGGCCCCTTCTGTCCCAGCTGCTCTGAGAACTGCCGAAATAAACTTTTTTGTTTTCCACTAAAGCCTAAGGTAGGCCCTTCACCATAATTAGGTAGGTCACTCAGTACCTACTGGCTGAATATTGCACACAACGTCATTGAATTTAAGAGTTTGTTGGGCTGGGGATTTAGCTCAGTGGTTCCGCTGCCTGCCTCAAAAGCAGAAGGTCCTGAGTTTGATCCCTGGTACCAAAAAAAAAAAAGAAAAAGAAAGAGTTTTTCTAGATGGAAAAGCATAATTTATTACATAGATTTCTAATAAATTTGCTTTAGCTGGTTAAACCTCTTTTACACACCTCATATAGTCATAATATTTAGTTTCAAATCAATCTTAAAGCAAGAATGGTCCCTAAGAATTCTGAATTCTTTAAACAGTCCTTAAAGTTCACATTTCTCTTTCCATAAAGTGACTTCTGGTTTGATTCCCTTTCCTTTCGTGTACAAGAACAATGCTGACACATGTTAGCTCTTTTTGTTTTTAATGCCAGTGAATTCATTAAACCAAATTAAAATAATAAAATAATAACCTTTGAGAAAAGAAACAAAAGCAGTTGGCAGGAAACTTCACCCATGGATAAATAGTGAAAAAAGATTAAATCTTAAAAAAACTTTAAAAGGTCTCAAAAACACATAGGAAAGGCCGGGGATTTAGCTCAGTGGTTTCGCTGCCTGCTGTGCAAGCACAAGGACCCGAGTTTGATCCCCGGTACCCCCCCGCCCCCCAAAAAAACCACATAGGAAAATATAAAAAATTCTAGTAAAGTCCTCTCTTCTAAAAACCGAAGGATGCTAACCATTGTTTCTATTTCTAGGCAGTTACACATAACATTAAAGCATTATTAATATCTATTGTTTTTCCTAATAAGACTAATAAAAATGGATCGTGAGTACGTGTATGTATTTATTCTCTAATTAAAGTACATAAATGACTTCTAAAAAGGGTAAATGCTAGTATTCACTTCTCAAACACAAGAATTATCTCCATAAACAGTGTCACTCGTGTCCTAAAAACGCAGTAATAAAGGCAGTGTTGTTTCATGCGAGCCAAAACTGGCGATGCTGCTTGCAGAGCCCATGGAAAGAGCCACCATCCTGGTGGGCTGGGCGCAGCAGCAAGGCCTATGATCCCAGCACCCGGGAAGCCGAGTCAGGAAGATCCTAAATTCAGGCCCAGCCCAGCCTGGGCAGCTTAGTGATTTAATGAGACTGTCTCACAAAAGAAAAGGGCTGAGGGCCGGGGATTTAGCTCAGTGGTTTTGCCGCCTGCTGCGCAAGCACAAGGACCAGAGTTCGATCCCCGGTACAAAAAAAAAAAAAAAAAGAAAAGAAAAGGGCTGAGGGTGTAGCTGTGAATGGGTCCTGGGGAAATGGCAGGATTCTACTGCATGGAGGCCGTGACTCGTTATGTGGCAATGAGCTAAGTCCCTACGTCCCCAAAGTGCAGATCTCTAGTTCTCCTGCAGAACACTACCGCTCCTCCCCTCGCCCTTCAGTGCACACACAGCCTGCACCAGGAGCATGAGGAAGGAAGGCCCAGCGGTCAGGCGGAAGGAGAAGCTGACAGACACAAGCGGTGAGGCTTGGACACCAGCTACATCTCTGGCCCATCTCTCCCACATCTCCCCGTTGCCTACATCTGTCTCCACACATCTGTAACCCCAAAATGGCAAATTAAAGTGTTCCCACTTCAGAGACTAAAACCTGAGTTGCAAAGATAAACCCTCTCTGTGATGCACGGGTTAGCACACAGAAACAGGGTTTCTGCCCGTCTGCAGCTGCACTGTCCACTCGACCCCGTGTTTTCACTGCCTCATACTCTCAGCATTGCATACCTTTGGCAAATTAACCACGGATCCACTTCCTCATACAGGAGGATTCCTATGCAGCACTAGGACATGCCAACGAGTGTCAAGATGACGGCCTCTAGGGGCACACCCACAACTCTGAGAGGTGTCAGCCTTGCTCAGCAGCAATTCCCACATTTTCCCTGTCATGACACAACGAGGAGAGGTAACATGGGGACGCCCCTCGGGGAAACTGATGGGGCTGCTCAGGGCCAAGGCTGCCCAGCCCCTCCGGGGACTGAGGGCAGAGAGCTCTGCTCACCCGGGACACCAGGCACACTGGCTAGCGAAGCAGTTCACACCCCGAACCGTGCCACATATGCCAGGGGCCAGACAATGCAGCACAGTGTCAGAGGAGAGGCTCCCACAGCGGATGCCTCGAGTCTAATTCTGCAGGTGGTGGGGGTTTTGTCACCCTAACACCAACTTTGGATGGGGCTGGTCAGCATCCTATAGAGGCTGTGGGTTAATTACACCCCAGTTCTCATGAGCAGCATCATAGAAGCTTCCCCAAAATGACCAAAGGACAATTAGTCTGGTAGCCCTAATGCTGCAAATGCATTACCACTACAAGAAAATTCTAAACCCCCCTAAAGGGACGACTACATAAGATCTTCCTGTATATGAAAGAAGATTATAACTTGTTTTAACAGCCAGGTCTTAATGACTTGAGACTTTTCTAGGTATTGCTACTTTTTAAAAGTAAAACGGACTATATCTAAAATCTTCACACCTTATTTGAACACAGCATTTAACATTACAAACACTTCAGTACCGAAGTAGCTTTCCCCTCGTCCTCTTCTCTCCCCTTTTACACCAGTTTCTAGCTCTCATTTGTTAGCATTTTTATGTATCAAGCATTCTTGACTTTGGGAAAAAACCCCTAGCACTTTAATTAAAGCAAAAAGCACAGAAGTAACAGTCCATTAAAATGCACAAGACTAAACATGAATGTATCTGTTTATTTAGAGTTCAGTGCATAAAATTTCAAATAAAATCTATTCAGTTGCTAAAGTTTAAAAAATTAAATCATTTTTTTCATTGTTTTAGGAAAAAGTGCAGCACATAGTAACACAGTAGAGGGTAGTAAAAACAGAATTTGATTTAAAACATAACTTAGAAAACATACGCACCTATTTTAGATGACTAATATGTTGGTAACAAATGCCAGCAAGAATGAAGGACAAATATGTGTTTGCATGCAGCATAAAGACAGCAGAAAATCTAAACTTTTACTTGCGATGGCTATAAACATATAATTAGAAAAACTCTCCTTTTATTTTTACTCCCAAATGTTCCTCTTATGTAATCATCAATAACAATTTTTACTTTTCAAAAGCATATCATAGCTGTCAGTTCGAATCTCTCTTTGCTTTCACAAGTACTTCCCATTCTGTGATACATAGTTTAGGTCATGGGGGTACATTTTAAAATGGAACAGTTTGCTAACACCCAAGTTGCTTCAGCGTAACGGGAGGAGACTTAACACTATGCTGTGTCACAGTGAACTGCTGCGCATACATACTGTATTGCCCCGTGCTAGTCTGATATATGCTAGTTGGCACTGCCATGGTGGTGATGCCAGGGGGACTTCCTCCTTCCTCTGACTTCTCTTCTCCAATCTTGGGAACACCAGGCACATCAGAGGAAAGTTCATTCAGTATTCTTCTAAAATAGAATTTAACAATACAAGTAATTAAAGTATATGAAGGAGACTTAAAACAGAAAAAAGCTACACAGGCACAGCTGCTTTAATCTATATTTGTTCTACCTTTTGCAAAAAAAATGTCACTTGGCAGGAAATGTCATGAACTCACCTATAAGAGGGTCTTTGTGAAAGGATTTCTCTATGCTTATGAGAATCAATTACACCTTCAGAATCTGCAGACTCATCTGTCTCTGTAATTGTTGCTACCTGTAACACAAAAATGTTCTGAGATGCATCATAAAACACAGGCTCTTCCTCCTCCCTGAAAACGTGGTGGTTCAGCCCGGGGTGCGCATCCTGGCGCCCCAGCCGTGGCCCAGCCCTGCTCAGGACACAGTGACCCTGCCCGGCAGAAGCTCGTGGTCTGGCTCAGAGAGGAAGCACAACACAGACTCTGAAGGTGACAGAAGTAAAAGTGTGGTCAGGAATGGCAGAGACGGTAAGTACAATCAAAATGCCATGGAAAGCATGGTGCACTGTCAGGTGAGCCTTCACAGGAAAGGATGGAACTTAAGACACATTAAGACCCCAAATCCTAAACCTGGAGGCACCCTAATAAATCCAACAGAGTGAGCCAGTGACAGAGGCAGAAAAACTACCTGATTTCACTGCTCTCTTCAGGACACCGGGGCTGGCTCAAGCGGGGCTTCAAATCAGGCTTTCCACAGGCCCGGAGAAGAAAGAATACTTGAATAAACAAGTAGGTAAATTGGGCTGGTCAAAGTTTGGATTCACATCACAAGGAGTAGGTTAGGCTAGGTGGTAGTTGGTCTTAAAGGTGAAAATAAGGAATTTCTCCTTAAAAGATGTATCCAAGTTTTCAGCATAATTTCATTTTTCAAGTTAGGTAGTAATATAATAATTTGATTATTAAAGAAAGCCAGAAAACTAAAATAATGATCTGCAACATATGCTGTCAACATATTCAGCCACTTAATTGTGAGGGCCTTAGGGTAGCTGAGTTTATAAGCCTCACTTGACTTAATACTACAATTATATGAGAATTTGATTTTGGGCACAGTGAAGCATTTGTTAAAATATCCAGAATCCAAGCAAGAAGGCTGAGGCGGGAGTATTTCCAAGTTTGAGTCTATCCTGGGCAACTTAGCAAGATCCTGCCTCACAAAAATGAAAGGGGTGAGGGTGTAGCTCAGTTGAAGGCCTTGGGTTCAATGTCCAGCATCACATGCAAGAATATAGTTCCCTCAGTGGCCTGCATACATGACGACACACATCTGCTCACTGACACCCCACACTAAGCACACACATTCAATGAACAGAACCTACTGAAAAAATGTTGCATTAGACAGTCCTGTATCATTACTAAATGTTCATCACTTATACTGGGGTTTCACACAACATCATACAATCATCACACACGCTTACGGGAGGTAGCCTATTATTTTACCCGTTTTAGAAAAGTGGAAACTAAAGTTCATGACACTGTCCAACATGTAGAGATTCTATGAGAAGCTCCACTAGTATTTATCTCTACAAGACAAGTCATTCATTTAACAAAATTTAAAAAAAACAAGACTGGGGAATACATGACAATACTTTCTTCCAATTTCAGCCAGATTAAAACTAAGTAGAGGGCCGGGGATTTAGCTCAGTGGTTCCTCCACCTGCCTCGAAAGCACAAGGTCTCGAGTTCGATCCCCAGTACCAAAAAAAAAACTTATGTAGAAATAGCTCCGTCCCAATAAAAGCCCTAATACAAAGAAGAGCATGAAAAGACTTTATTGTCTCATCACTAGGGCCAGAAAGAGTTGAAAACTATTTAAATCAAGGATCACCATAGAAAAGACAGTGATGAGAAGTATTCCTACACTTCTGAGCAACAACGGTGAGTATTCTGAAGATAATCGAGCTTTTAAACCATATGGATTTATTACGTCAGGTCTCATGCTGCAGCCCTCGTGGTTGTGATAAACTACTCAAACATGAAGTAAAGGGCTTTCTGCACATTTTGTCATCGGTTAGGTTCAAAGAATTTCAATATTTAAAGTATAACAGCAAACTGACCTTAAAAAGGAACCAAAGTAAAGTCAGTAAAGAAGAAAAATGTGCTTTTAAAAATGTAAACTTAATAATTTACATCTGTTGATAAAAAATGTTTGCCTTCAACAAATGCGAAGGATTTCTCACAAACCTCGATAACGATAAGCAGTAACGTACATCTCTGGGTCGCAACCACAATAACAGCCACAGCCACAGGAGCCCAGGTTTAATCTGGGAGGAATACGTGGCATGGGGACACAACACTCATGGGACAGTAACACTGTGCTTCTTTCAGGCTGGGGCACAGCTCACTGGGACAGCACACGCTTGGTATGTGTGAGGTTCTGGGTTCAATCTCCAGAGACAAAATCAATAAATGCATGCACACAAACTGTCCAAGCCTTACAGACACTAAATTGAAAATAAATTTCCGTCAACCTCCTGAGTATTCATGAACACATACCAGAACTATAATCTTTATATTAGTGTACTGATAGATATCTCTTCCCCCAAACCCTCAACAAATTTTTAAGCACCACTTCGGAGCTTTTCTAAAAAGTAAATAAACAAATAAATTAGAGTTTGAACACAGAACCACTTGGAGAAGATCAACTGCTGCTCCAGCAGTTACTCATGATGCAAAATACAAGCTGATGAAGCTCCAACTCTTCAGCCACATCTATGGGCCTGACAAGGCACAATATAAAAAAAGAAATTCCTCCAAATATCTAATAAAAAACTTGTGGGCCAGGGATTTAGCTCAGCGGTTTCACTGCCTGCTGTGCAAGCGCAAGGAATTGAGTTTGATCCCCGGTACCAAAAACAAAAACCAAAAAAACTTGTGGGCCTGGGATGTAGCTCAGCAGCTCAGAGCCTGGTAAATACAAGGTTCTGAGTTCGATCCCCAGTACCAGGCACAAAAACAAAAAACAAACAAAACTTGTGTATAAAATCTACATAAGGATGATGATAAATGAATTAGTAAAAACAAAATTTAAAAGGCCCACGAGGTCAGGGATTTAGCTCAGTGGTTCTGCTGCCTGCCTCGCAAGCATAAGGTCCCAAGTTTGGTCCCCAGTACCCAAAAAATAAAAAAAATAAAAGGCCCATGAAAGTCAAAGACAAATCAGCCAGGAGGAAGCTGGTGGACAGTCTGAGTCTGGGGCCTGGGAGGGACAGCCGTGGTCTCAGTGACTCCTGGGCTTCACAGAGTGGCCTAAGGGTGCCACACTGGAGACACAGCTGGAAACGTCTTCCAGGGCCCTATCCAGCCACAGAAACCTGCAAAAACCATCACCACTGAGGACTAAAGTTGGACCTGCTTCTCACGTTTTGGTCTATTTTTTAAGAAGTGCAGCCGGGTGTAGTGGCACACGCCTGTAACCCCAGAACATAAGAGACTGAGGCAGGAAGATCTCTGCAAGTTCAAAGTCAGCCGGACCTACATAGTGAGTTCAAGGACAGGCTGAACTACATAGCGAGACTCTGTCAAAAAAAACACAAAAAACGATGTACAACTCACTGTTATGATTGGCCAACCTCTCTTCTGCTTCTAAGAGATGACAAGCGACCTGGGGCACGTACCATGCAGAGGGGGTCCCTGTCCTGGAACTATTATCCTCGGATGTGACAGATATGAAGGAACCCATGCCCCTCACTCATGGTGCCCATGCCTGGATGGATAGGAGTGTTTGGAGCACAGAGTTCTAAAGCAGTTAAACTACCTCACCGAGACTAACAGTGATGCCTCTTGGAGGCCAGAGTGTGATCGACCTCCTTAACTTTCCTGAGAAGCTGGAGACAGAATACAAATTGGTGAATTACGTTCATAGAGGACGATTCTAGCGCCCCTGCAGATGTACGCCGATGCCCTGGCTCAACACTCACAGAGAAACCCACACACACTCATGCCCCTAAACCCAGGCGGCACTGACCAGGGAAGGCCCGGCCTGTAGTCTGAGCCAGAGAAGCTCCCGTCTCGGAGCGGGGTGACCGCCGGGCCCTCCTCCTCTCCCCGGGACGGAGGCACCCAGGCAGGGCCCAGCACAGCACTCACTGTGGGCAGAGAGGAGTGAAGGCACCACCAGCTCCTCTGAGCCCTCCCGGCATGCGCCTGCAGCCCCTGCCAGACTCAAACCTGCCCAGTGTGCTCAGGAAGCAGTGCTGTCCTGTAAGCCAGGCTGACTTCAGAAAGTGCTTCATTTTGCTAGGATTCACCTTCATGACCTCCTCAAAACAGCCAAAGACCTTCGAAATGAAATAATCCATCAGTTTCTACCCTAAGCAGTTCTACAACCACAGATCCGCAGGAGGATCACCAGAGTCTGAGGCCGGCCTGGACTACATAGGAAGACCTTTGTCTCAAAAAACAAAACAAAGCAAAACAAAAACAACAACAAATAACTAAAACTTATTTACATCATCAGTCAAGCAAGCTTTTTCTGGAGGCCTAGAAGTTTAAAATCTCTTATCCATGCAAGAGAAAATATGTATTGAGCATTGCACTAGGTGCACAAAGGTAGACAGAAGAACTGACAAAACAAACTCCTGCAAAGCAAAAGTATACCAAGCACTATCAGTGATGGCGAACCTTTTAGAGACATGTGCCCAAGCTGCAACCCAAAACCCACTTATTTATCACAAAGTGCCAACACTGCAATTACACCGGAACACTGAGGTTTTAGAAAAACCTTATAGATTAAAAGAAAAACACAAGCCGGACATGGTGGCACATGCCTGTAATCCCAGCATTCGGGAGGCTGAGGCAAGAGGGTCGCTGTGAGTTCAAGGCCAGCCTGAACTACAGAGCAAGACCCTGTTTCCAAAAAAAAGGAAAAAAAGAAAAGAAAAACACAATAACAGAGCTTTCGGTGACACAAACAGCCCAATGCAGCACGTGTGCCAGAGGTTGCCACCACTGGTATAAGAGCTAAGCACTCCACTAACAGGCCGTGAATGTCAGGGGTAGAGAACAGAAAGCTGAAGACTCAGTGAAGGCTTCAGGAAGAAGCCAGAGCTTGAAACAGACTTGAACTCAGCCTAGATAACAGGAACAGTAAGTGACAACTGTTTTTTTTTTTTGGTACCAGGGATGGAACTTGGGTCCTTGCGCTTGTGCAGCAGGCGGCGAAACCACTGAGCTAAATCCCCGGGGTCAACTGTGAATAGAGTAACCAGTATGCAGCCCAGGAAGAGAATTCACCTTGCATGTTCTTATTTTTGCCTACCTTAGATTTGAAGGGGAAAGAAAAAGAACCACTCATGTGGAACCAGTAGATTTAACAACTACAAGCTACAAAGGGAAAACATGGATTTATTCTATGAATGTTACTGGCACAAAATGCAACCCTAAATTATAAAAAGGCATTCACTGCTGCTGAATAAGGACTAAAGGACTCCATTAGCTACACAACTAATTCTCCAACATTTTAGTCTCAGGACACCTATATAACTTGCTAATGACCATAGATAGCTTTATTTATGTGATTTTTATCTAATTGAGTGCTAGTGAGCATTTAGTAACCATATCCTGGGAAGGGGGGATCTTGATTTGTAGCTTTTGCTGATTTCTATGATGTAAACATTCATACTATGGCTGACTTCAAGCTACTAATGCATGACAGTAGACACAAAGTTGGAAAAGAATAAAAAATTTGTTCTTGCAAGCCAATGTGAGGCAGCTTAGCACATCCTGGTTTTATGTTCATACAACATTAGAAATTGAAACTGTGCCAAGTGTGATGGTGCACTCCTGTAATTCTAGTACTCAGGAGGCTGAGGCAGAAGGACTGCAACAAGTTCAAGGCCAACCTGGGTTACTTAGGGAGACCCTGTCTGAAAATCGCCCCTCAAAAAAACTTAGAAATTAAAACTGAGAAATATTTCTAAACACGTAGCAACTCATTTCAAAATAATAATAATAAATCTACTATGTTAACATAAATAACATTTATGAAAGACAATTACATTCTCCAAAACAAAAAATAGAGAGAAGTGGCATTATTTTCACATTTTTTACAAATTCCTTTAATGTCTGGCTGAAGTAAAGACAGCTAGAGTCTCCTATGTCTTTCTGCAATGCCTCTGTTGGAATATGTTATGTTAGTTGGCAGGTGAAGAAAATCTGGGCCTCACACTGATATGTGATTTAAAAAGGGAGGAATATGATGATACCTTTCTCAGAAAAAATATGGATACTAAACTCAACAAGTGTTTATGTCTTAACGGTTAGTTAGCAATGTAGAATCTGAAACTATCAATTATTTTAAAACCCCCTGACTGATCCTGTATTTTGGTGGGTTCATTACTCACACAAGACTTTGTAATATCATGTAATAATTACATGATATTAAACATTGACTCATCGAGTTAAGTGGCTCTTTCAAATGCTGGCTCTCTCTCTCTCTCTCTCTCTCTCTCTCTCTCTCTCTCTCTCTCTCTTTCTCTGGAGACTGAATCCTGCTATGTCCCCAGTACCCTGCCCCTCACCCCTTCTTTTGAGAGGGGGTCTCCCTAGGTGACTAAATTACCCGGTTGGGCTGGAATCTCTAATCCTGCCTCAGCCTCCCAGCATGGCGGGGTTTCAGGGACACTCCACTGTGCCTAAATGCTGACACGTTTCATGACACGCTATCCTAAATCACATTCACTAAATACCACCGATCTCATCTGCATGCTGTCACGCTCACAGTGGCAGGCACAGATTTCCACAATTTAAAATTCCAGTTAAAAGCTCAAATCCTACCATTGCCAATGAGCACTTGAGGTGACAGGTTTACTTAAACTGGTTGTTAGTCATTCATGTGGGAAAACTTATGTCCCCCGGGGGGAAAACCCTAGCTAGGTCACTGTGGCACGCAAACTATCACGAGTGCTTTTCCTCCAGAATGCGGCCTTTGGTACATGGCAGAGGTGCTTTCTGGGACTGTCCACTTCATGACACAGAGTTAAACAATTAATATTTCACTAATTAACGTCCTCCAGGGTCACGACTGAAGGCCACTGCCACTTTTTACTGCTCCATCAAGGACACTCTTAAGTGAGACCGGCTTTGTGGACTGGCGGGGGAGAATACGACTGCTCTACAGCTCGCTGCCACTGACCTGACTCCAGTTGGGAACAACTCACCCTTGTTTCTGTACTATCCGTGCAAATGCCAATACTGAGAAGAGGAAACAGCATCTTAGCAGCGGGAGGGCAGTCTGTCCTAGCAAACCTTCGGAAAGCGTCCTGAGTCTCACCCGAGGCTCTGTGTGCCACACTCGGAGACCTGCTGCCCCGTACAGACGTGGCTGGTACCCGCAGGAAGGCCCTTAGCTGACAGCACAGAGTGTGGACACAGGCTGAGTCCTGCAGCACATCCAGTAACCTTGACAGAATCCACGCATCACAGATGGCAAAGTAGAAATTAAGCTCCGTAACTTACCCAAGAGACCCAGGTGGGGTGGGGTACACCTGTAACTCCAGCTACTCAGGAGGCTGAGGTAGGAGGACCACAAGTTCCAGGCCAGCCTGGGCAACTTAGACCTTGTCTCAAGAAGGAAAATAAGGGGCCAGGGATTTAGCTCAGTGGTTCTGCCACCTGCTGTGCAAGCGCAAGGACCCAAGTTCGATGTCTGGTACCAAGAAAAAAAAAAGAAGGAAAATAAGGGCCTGGGACTTAGCTCAGTGGCACTGCACTCGCCTTGCAAGCACAAGATCCTGAGTTCAATACCCAGTACTGAAAGAAAAAAAAAAAAAAAGAAAAGAAGGAAAATAAAAAGGGCTGAGGATGGAGCTCAGTGGCAGAGCACCCTCAGCTTCAAATCCCAGTACTCAAAGAGGGGGACTTGATTGTCCTGTTTCTGTCACAACAAGGTAGGAAAGAGAGCCACAAACTTTACAACTAGACTCGTGGGAGCATGCAGGGTGCCATTGCTCCTGCCCTCACTACCACCCCATGTACAGACCGTCTGGAGGGAAGGAAGGAGAATGTGAACCCCTGCTTCTCCTTTCCTCTTTATTCCCCCATCTTTAGTAAAGTTATATTACCGGGTGGTAGAAAATTATTTTTTCAAACAGTCTTGCTATGTTGTCTAGGCCTCCTGATTAGCTGGAACTACGGTGCACCACCATTCCTGGTTAGGGGTGGGAAAGCTAAGACCCTGCACTTCCTCAAGTCAGACTTTTCTCTGCAGAATGAAAGCTCTCAGAGATATCTTACCAGACACCCAGTGGCTCTCAATGTTTTGCTTTTTAAAAAAAGTAGAGTGAGCTATCCAAAGACAACAAACTTGAAACTGTAGGGGGAACCCAAGTGTACTATAAATATTCTCACAAACTGAGCCTGGAGGGTTGGCTAGAGGGTAGCAAACGTAACTCACTTTATGTGGAGAAATGCTCCCACTTCAAAGAGATGAGATTAGTTTGAATAACTAAAAAGAAACTGAAGAACAACTCATGGATTCTATGTGCGGGTGCGTACTGGAACTAGAGGTTGAAGCCTGGGCCTCACACATACTATACAAACACATCGCCAGCTCATTTTTTTTGGTACCGGGGATAGAACTCAGGTGCTTGTGCTTGCAAGGCAGGCGACAGAACCACTGAGCTAAATCCCCGGCCCTCGCCAGCCCATTTTTAAAATTTTTCTTTTGAGACAGGGTCTCACCAAGTTGCCCAGGTTGGCCTTGAACTCATCATCCTCCTGCCTCAGGCTCCAGAATACCTGGGATTAAAGGCACACACCACTGTGGCCAGCTGATTCATTATCGGCTTGATAACTATAAATCATGCTTCAGTTATTTAACTATCTCTCAAGTGCAATTTTCAGGACCTTATGAAACAACAGCTCTTTCAAAAATGATTTAGTGTCAATAATACTTGCTGTAGAAAGGGAGCTATGGCCATACAGTAGCCCTAGAATTCTGGAGATGAGTTGTATGGGTTCTTGGACTACAATAACACTTCTGTTATGTCCAAACTCTGGACAGGACAAATGCTCATGAGGCAACTCCTTCACTAAGCTGCTAACTAAAGCCAGAGAAACAGCATGAATAACATGTCCTGGTGTTAAATTCAGATGTATCCCTTAAAAACATCCTTGAATCTGCAGAACTGTCATTCTACATTTTCACCAGTTTTGCCAAAACTGACCCTCAACTGGCATTATGCCTGTAACTGCACGGATAAAGCGTACCAGCAAAACTTCATTATTGTGAGTAATTCCTTCGTATTTGAGCACTGTTATACTCTCAGGCTGATTCCATGGGCTCCAGGTGAATCCTGGCTGCCCTTGAAGTGAACGCTGCACGCAGATGGCACAGAAAGGCAATGATTCAAGATGGCGCGCAGGGTCCCCAAAGCCACAAGTGGTTACGAGAAGGGCCTTTCACTGGGGCAGGGGGGTCAGTGTTAGGGAGACTAGGATTCAAAGCAACTACAGTAAGGGAACCAGGTGGGAATGTTCAAGGGGCAAGCAGTACTGCTAAGACACTGGTTATTGGGTTTATTTCCTCAGACAGGAAATAAAGATCTGGATAATACCAACAAACAACAATCCACAAGGAGGACGATACCTACTCTAGTCACAGGGTACAAACAGGGTTCTGAAGAACAGAGACTTTCTGGAAAATCCTACTCTTTTTTATTTTTATTTTTTGAGATGTTTGTACTTTTTATTATTTTTCATTTTTTTTCCTTAAATTCTTTTATTGGTACATTTTAGGTATACAATACGTTTACATTTATCATTGGGTGCTTGTGCCTGAACATGATGTATCTTGGTTCTTTTTTCTGCATTACCTGTGCACCCTTCACTCCCTCCACCCTTCCCTATTTACATAAACTTTGTTTCCAATTTTTCCTGTTCTTATAATTTTTCCTTTCCCTTCTTTACTTCCCCTTCCCTTCCCACTTCCCCTACCCCTTTGGACCTGTTCTTCCTATTTCAAATTACCAATTATTCATTTTAATCATTTTAATCCTTATTTACACTTTCAGTTTCTCATACTAGAGAAACTATTCAGTATTTACACTTGTGTCCTATTTATTTCACTTAAGTGTATGGCTTCAATATGCATCCACTTAGCTATAAATGTCTCTAGTTTCTTGTTTTTTATGGCTGAGGAGTATTCCATTTTATAAAAAAACCCCACATCTTCTTCATCCAGTCTCCAGTTGATGGGCACTTGGGCTATTTCCAAGCTTTCGCTATTATAAACTATGCCACTGTAAACATGGGTGCACAGATATCACTGTGGTATGATTTTTTTAATTCCTTTGGGAAGATACCCAGCAGGGGAACAGCTGGGTCAAATGGGACCTCTAGCCCTAGTTCTTTGAGGTATCTCCATGCTGACTTCCACAGTGGTTGCACCAGTCTGCACACCCACCAGCAATGGAGAAGGGTTCCTTCCTCCCACAATCCTGCCAGCATTTGTTATTGGTTGATTTCTTGATAGCAGCCATTCTTTCTGGGGTGAGGTGGAATCTCAGTGTTGTTCTCATCTGCATCTCTCAAATGACCAGTGATGTTGAACATTTTTTCATATATTTGCTGTTTTTACTTCTTTGTCTGAGAAGTGTCTGTTCATTTCAGATGCCCATTTTTGAATTGGGTCTTTAAATTTGGGGGGTCTGATTTTTTAAAGTTCTTTTTCTTTTGGTACCGGGGATCAAACTCGGGTCCTTGCACTTGCACAGCAGGTGGCAAAACCACTGAGCTAAATCCATGGCCCCTTAGGTTCTTTATATATTCTAGATAGTAGTCCTTTGTCTGAGGTACAGCTGCTAAAAGTTTTTTCCCACATTGTAGGTTGTCTCTTAGCTCTGTTGGTGGTTTCTCTTGCAGTGCAGAAGCTTTTTAATACGATGAGATCCCAGTTGTTGATTCTTTGTGCTAGTTCCCATGCTACTGAGGTTTTGTTCATCAAATCTTTTCCCACACCAATGTCTTCAAGAGTTCTACCTAACTTATTTTCCATCAAGTTTAGTGTTTCTGTCTTGTAGCCACTTTTTTTTTTTTTTTGGTACTGGAGATCAAACTCAGGTCCTTGTGCTTGTGCAGCAGGCGGCAAAACCACTGAGCTAAATCCCCAGCCCTAGTGTTTCTGTCTTAATATTTAGATCTTTAATCCACTTAGATCTTAGTTTAGTGCATGGTGATAAATATGGGTCTAGTTTGAATCTTTGGCAGGTTGAAATCCAGTTTTTCCAATACCATTTATTTATTTATTTTTTTGGTACCAGGGATCGAACTCGGATCCTTGTGCTCGCACAGCAGGCAACAAAACTACTGAGCTAAATCCCTGGCCCTCCAACACTATTTATTAAAGAGTCTATCTTTCCTCCAATGAGGGTAGTTATCTCCTTTGTCAAAGATGAGGTGGCTGAGTATGTCTGAAGTTGTTTCTGCATCTTCTAATCTATTCCACTGATCCTTGGGTCTGTTTCTTTGCCAGTACCATGCTGTTTTTATCACAGTAGCATTGTAGCATAGTTTCAAGTTGGGGATTGTGATACCCCCTTGAAAAACCCTACTCTTACAGAATAACAAAAGTTCACGTGAACTAAATATAGATACTACAGGTAGAAATGGGGAAATCTCTTACCTATAAATATTAATTCTGTGATTTTTTTGTAAGCAAAATGATCACAGGAACACATCCTGTTTATGAATTAATTCATTCTTTTGTTCCCTCACGAGGATTTCTGAGGAGCCTGCCATGGACCAGTCCTGACAGGAGGGACTCAGCCACGAACATGAGAAGTCCCTGCCCTGCTAGCTCAGAAGACAGAAAACAGAGAGACACAAAAATACATCATTTGGGGTGGAGCACAATTCTTCAAAACCAAAAAAACACTAGGGTGAGGAATTAGAGAGGGACAAGATGGGGTGGGGCATGGCGGCTATTGTGAAAAGCCTTTCGGGACACTTTCATGAAAAATCCAAATGAAAAGAAAGCAAAAGTCACAGGAAGAAGATCTAAGGAGTACACTCATCACATTCCAATAATCAAGTAGGCAATTGGTCCAAAAATACTTTAAAAACAAAGAAGGCATATATTTCATATACGTCTTTTATGAGGCTTTAAAAGTAGAATAAACTCGTAAGAGATACAATTTACCTTTTTTTCCAGATCCCCTGAAGAATAACCTTCTTCTAATGGATTCCTGAAACACAGATTATGCTGATGCCACCACATCCACCGAGACCCCCACTCTAGACAATGGTTAATCTGAAGAATTAGGGGAAGATGATGCAACTGACAGCCTTAGTTGGCTTTCCAACCCTAAAAACCCTATAATAGTGACACTTAAAAGTGGGAAAACCTCACAATGTTGGAACACACATCAGGCTAGCTCCTAGTGGACTGGCTCCACTCTGTAGCCAGGGCCCCTCACAACGGGGTTTATGATGTCACAGTGGAGCTGTGAGTGTCAGAGCTACGGGGCCCGCACTCGAGACAGTTAATAAAGGGGGTGGGAATTTAGCTCAGTTGGTAATGCCGCCTGCCTCGCAAGTGCAAGGTTCTGAGTTCGATCCCCAGTACAAAAAAAACCAAACAAACCAGTTAATAAAGGATTAAAAAGATGTGATTCTATAATACTGCGGATTGTTCCATCAACCCTGCTATCTGCGAAGTCAAATCTCTGTATTACATAGCTTAATGTCAAGGGCTATGATGAAAATCCAACAATCTAACCAAAACACTGAAAACTATCTTGATTTCTAAGTGTTAAGGCAACTCAACAAAGAGTTTTTTGTTCTATGGAAAAAAGATAGCACTAAAAATATCTTAGATATTTTAAGGATGAAAGCAGGAAAATCAGAATATTTTACATTTCAAAGATGTATAATATTTCACTTTAATTTTTAAGACTAGTTGTGCTAAATGAAAACAAAAAATTAAAATGTAGAGTTATTTTTATCTCTAGTCTCCATAATAAGTCTAAAGAGATGCTGTTGGCTCATCTTTTTTGTGTAAGGCTTAAATAAATTTTATCTGAACCTTATAATGTGAATATAGCAGGGGAAGTAGATGAATGTTTCTAGTGTTGTAAATATGACCAAATTGTATGTCTCTAAAAAAGTCACCCCTTGAGAGCAAAGCAGGTATCAGAATCAAGTCGTTCTTAATTATGCAGAGGAATTAAAGAGTGTATTTTAATACTTCAGTAAACAGTTAAGAGTTCTTGTTTTTAGTTCACCTTTTTTCCTCCTGGATAATCTCTATAGTGTCTTGAATTTCCTATTTATACCGTATGGAGCAACACTTAATATTCTACTATGAGATGTGTTTCATTTAGCATATTTTTAAAGTACTGTGTATGAAAATGAATATGTCTTTATGGAAGTCAAAACTCCACTGGCACTACAACTGCACGTGTGTGTGTGCGTGTACGTGTGTGCACATGTGTGTGCATGGGGACTGAACCCAGGGCCCAGGCACGGAGCTACAGCCACTACCCTTTTCCACTCTTTCTTTGGAGAGAGGTTCAGAATAAATTGTGATTCTCTCAACTCCCACAGTGTTGAATTGCAGGCATTTGCCACCACGCTCAGCTAGACTTTTAAAAGTCAATTTTAGATTCAGTAAGACCAGAAAATGAATCACAATTTACTGGCCAAATAAATATCAAAGTAATGAATGCATAAAGAAAAGTAAATTACAGAGAGATACTCAGCCAAAAAATAAAGGTATTTATGCGGCAGATATCCTATAAGGGCAAACAATGAACACAGATCACTTCTAATAACAAGTAGGAAATGGACATTCTCAGAGCCAGAAACCACAGAGCATGCTTAAAGCCACTGTCCAAGCCAGATGTGGTGGCACATGCCTGTAATCTCAGCACTCCTGAAGGCTGAGGTAGGAGGATTGCAAGTTTGAGCCCAGCCTGGGCAATGGAGGAACTTAGCAAGATCCTCTCTCAAAATAAAAAAATAACAGGGGCTGGAGATGCAGCTGAGTCCTAATGCCCTGGGTTCAGTCCCCAGTAACACCGTGTCCCCCCAAATCTCACAAAAAACGCTTGCCCTAATTTCCCATTTTCATCTCTGACCTAAATGAGCTGTTTGTTTCCTGTTCTGGAGATCAAGCCCAAGGCCACTCGTCTTAAGCACTCAAACTTGCTGGCCTCTAAAACCAACCTTGCAAAAGCGTCTCTGAAGCAGTCCAGCTGCAACTCATGTGCATCTCATTCTATTGCAGTTCTTATACCCATCACTCGTATAACTCTGGAGAGTACGGCATTCAGTCTACAAAAGGAAACAAATCCTGCCTTGACCACTGTATAGATGAACCACAAGGAAATTATGCTAAATAAAATAAGCCAGTCACAAAAAGACAAGAATCCACTTATAGGAGGAAGCTGGTCAAACTTCATAGAAACAAAAAGCGGAATGGGGTTACCGGGGACTGGGGAAAAAGAAAAGGGGAAAAACTGTTAATGAGTAGAGCTTCAGCTATGCATGATGAAAAACTTCACATATTGCACAGCAATGTGAATACACATGTAACACTATCTGTGTGTTTAAAATGGCCACGCTTGTAATTTTTGCTATTTTCTAATAATAAAAAGCAGTAATACCTATGGCTCCAAATGTGGTAGCTAATTACCTATGGCAATTAACCAGTTTCTTGCCAGGATAATATTCAACCAATTGATTTTATTAAATGGCACCGAGACTGATCTCATTATCTTAAAAGTTGCGATTCTAAAGTCCTGGACAGTCACAGACTACTGGCCCCAGATTACAGTTCAACAGACAGAAGGGTCATCGGGCCAGGAGTTACAGGGAAATGATTACTGAATGGATCAAGATGGGCAAAACTTTAAATTTCTATGCTCTTTACACTCAAGGTTAGAAGCTGAATCAGGTCAATCTCCAGTACCATAAAGAAAAAAGAAATTTAAGAAGAAGTCAAGTTAGTATCTAAATATGAAATGATGTTCTGTCTCTGAATAACAAAGGAGTAACAGTACACATCTCCATGTACAACAGTGGCTCGAGAGTACTACGTATCACTATACAGAGAGGTGTAAGTACACAGTCGCTATTACATACATATATTAGTGTATTACAGCACATGTGTATAATTACTGTGTAGTAATGTATATATACATTACTATACACACTAACATATGCTACATAGGTTATATACATAGCATACGATCAATGTTTGATAGCTGGATTTTTCTAGCAGATGCTCTCTGAAACTGCAGTTCAACACTGAATACTGCATATTGGGCAATAAATGATGAAGTGGTTAACAAAATCTAAAGCTGGATTGCTGGGCCCAAACTGAGGCTCTGCCTTTTACTAGCTGTACGACCCAAGGAAAGCTGCTCAGATCTCCCCTGGTTCACTTCAACACAAAGGAGAATGAAAAGGTATCTGTCTGCTTGGGTCACTGTGCAGAGCACTCAGGACAGGGTCTGGCCCACACAGAAGATTCACCTACACTCCCTTTGCTACTTTTATTCTGTTACATTCCATTTAAAGAACTTATCAAGAAAGCAGAGCTTAAATAATATACATGCATGTGCGACTCTTTGAATTGAAGGATTAATATTCAAAAACAGACCTTACCCCAAAGTGGAGGCACACAAGAACGCAGAACCAATGATTTATATAAAAGAAGCCAAGCCAGGTGTGGTATGCCTGTAACCCCAGAACTCTGTGAGGCTGAGGCAGGAGGATCCCAACAAACTCAACCTGGGCGGTTTGACAAATTAGTGAGACCATGAGTCACTGCACCATGAGACGTAGCTCAGTGTGAAGGCCCTCAGTTCAATTCCCAGTACTGCAAAAACAACACTGTTAAAACAAAGCAAAACACAACAGTATTTATAAATGAGTAAATAAAACTGTGGTTTCAAAAAAGTTGGGGAAAAATAATATTCACATCTATGATACCTGTAAACATAGCAGCATTTATAAATGAATAAAAAAACTGTGTTTTAACCTTAAAAAAACAAAACAAAGCAAAACAAAAGAAAAAGAGTAGAAGTCAAAATCTGAATCAGCAACAAAACATGGCTAGAACAAATTAAATTCGTAAGTTTTTTCAGCTCTGATCTAAAGTCAGACTTCTTAAATAGTAAAGTCCAAGTGCTGGCTTTAAAAAGAAATTAACAATGAGTGTTGCTGGGGGTTTAGCTCAGTGGTTTCAGCCTGCTGCACAAGCGCAAGGACCTGAGTTCAATCCCCAGTACCAAAAAAACCCCCAAAAGCAATGAGTGTGGTCTTACCATGAAACCTGAAATTAATTATACTCTAAAACAATGACTGTAAACTCAGGTTCTCAGGAGCCTGAGGTGGGGAATTACAGATTTGAGGTCAGCCTGGGATACTTAGCCAGCCTGTCTCAAAATAAAATGAAGAAGAGGGCTGGGGATTTAGTTCAGTGGTTCCGCCACCTGCCTCCCAAGTGCAAGGTCCCGAGTTCGATGCCTGGTACCAAAAAAAAGAAAAAGAGAAAGAGTGCTGAGCAGATAGAGCACTGGCCTAGCCTGTGTGAGGACCTGCCTCGCCCGGGGCTCAAGCCCCAGTGTTGCTAAACAAGTAAATAACAGCTTGGATTTTCAGCACTGAAGTGGCCTGAGAGAACTTTTGCCATGTTTCAAATAGCTAGAAGAAATCTAAAGTGCCTAAATTCAGAGGATAAAACATACAATTTTTTTTTGGTACCAGGGATCGAACTCGGGACCTTGTGCTTTCGAGGCAGGCACTGGAACCACTGAGATAAATCCCCGGCCCAAAACATACAATTTTATTTTATTTTATTTTATTTTATTTATTTATTTTTGGTACCGGGGATCGAACTCGGGTCTTTGTGCTTGTGCAGCAGGTGGTAAAACCACTGAGCTAAATCCCCTGCCCAAAACATACAATTTTAAATAAGCCCATGGCATCAGATTACGAAAACTTTGCTTATAAAACAACTAAAAGTTAGTTTTTCTTCTCTATCCAGAGTCCTGTTAAGCTTAACAGGTAAATTTAATGCTATATTAGAATAAATTACTCAGACATTTTCATGGAGCTGGGAAACAAACCTAGGGCTTCCACACACTGGGCAGGTTCTGTACCACTGAGCTACATCTCAGCTGGACAACATGTTTAAAACAGCACAAGCCACCTCATCTAAAGGCCTACTGCTACCATTTTAAGATAGAAGCAGATTACTATAAAAGCAAATATTTATTACGTCAACCACGTGCCAAATCTTTTCTTTCTTTTTTTTTTTTTGGTACCAGGGATCGAACTCGGGTCCTTGAGCTTGCGCAGCAGGCGGTAAACCACTGAGCTAAATCCCCAGCCCTCATTTTTTGTTTTTGAGAAAGGATTTCGCTGTGTCCAGGCTGGCCACAAACTCGCTTTGTAGCCCAGGATGCCCTCGAACTCACAGCAATCCTCCTGTCTCAGCCTCCCAAGTATTAGGATTACATCTGTGTACCACTATGCCTGGCTTCTCTCAAATATTAAGAGGAATGTTTTTCTCCTTTAGTAAAAGGCCATCACTTAAGGGAATTATCTTACTAATGTTAAAAATCATGATTAACTGAACCTGAGCTTAAACTAGATCTACCTAGCTGGGCGTAATGGTGCATCCCTGTGATCACAGTATGGAGGCTGAGGCAGGAGGATTGCTGCGAGTCTGAGGCCAGCCTGAGCTACATAGTGAATTCAAGGGTAGCCTCAACTACATAGCGAGACCCTGTCTCAAAAAACCTAGATCTACCTAACTGAAAACAAATACATCATATCAACCTAATGGGATGCAGATGATCTCTAACATTCAAATACGATGTTGCTGACCTATCGTCAACGGCAAATATTCGAGGGGTTTTATTATTATTTTGTTTTTGATGACTGTATATACCCTTCCCAGTCCTATGGAGGACCAAAAAGATGGATTTTTTTTTTTTTAACACATCTGGCCAAAACAATGGGAAATGCTATTCCAGTTTTCCACCAGATTGAAAAAGAAAATGTTCATCCCACACATTGAACGCAGCTCCGAGCAGCCTCGTTAAAGCACCCTGCTTCAGTGCCCTGCCACACGCAGGCCGCCTTCGTGCCGAGGCGCTTCCGGCCGGCCGTGTGCGAGGAAAGAGGGTTAGGAAGGGGCCAGCGGGTGTGATCACCGACAGAGTCCCAGACGCCCGCTCTGCCTCCGGGACACGGGTCCGGGATGGGCTGGGCTGTGCCAGAACCAACTCCCGCCGGCACCGCGCTGCCCGGCCTCCGAGTGTCCTTCGCTGTCTTTGCTGAAGGCCGGAGAACCAGCCCGTCCGGGGCTCGGCCCTGCGGCTCCCCCAGCGGCTCCCCCAGCGGCTCAGTTCCGAGCACCGGAGAAAGGAGAGCCAGCCGCTCCTCCGCTGGTCTCACAGAGGCTCCGGGTGTGAGAGACAAGTGAGGAACATCAACATGGCCTGTAATGCACAAGGGACCACGGCTGAGTCCGCAAGGCAGGAGAACGGCATTTGGTTTTGTAGGGGTCGCCCAGAAGTTGTTAAGGCCCACGCCCAGAAGCGAGTGGGAGTAAAATGACACAACGGTGGAGATCCCCAGAGCTGCTCAGAATATCTCACCAAAAAAAGAAAAGAAGTAAGAAAAATGCTACAGGATCTTGACAATAACTTTATATATGTGGGATCATTATTTTACTCCTAAATCTTCCACAATGAGAAAAGTTTTGCCTTCCCGTTTAAATAGGCTATTATTTCTAGAGGATGTAAGTGTAACTATTTTAAAACTACTTGAACACAGTATTTTTGTTTTACACCATACTGGTTTTTGGAAAGTTTCCTCACGTGTTAGTTTTTTAAAATGGACTCTGCTATGCTGGAAATGCAGCACAGTGGTACAAGATGTGTCCAGCAGGCCCGAGGTCCTGGGTTCAAGTCTCAGCACGGCTAAAAATGAAGAAAAAAATCAGACTTTCCAATTGGTTATCAAGCATTTTCCAGGGTTGGACAGAATCCTAGTCTTATATATCAAAACATACACTTCACAGACAAGATATCACTGCTAATTAAAAATAAGTCAATAGGGCCAGGGATGAGTTCAGCAGCACCCACATCTGCCTGGCTAGCACAAGGCCCTGTGTTCAATTCCGGGTACCAAAAAATAATAATAAGTCAACACATATGCCAAGCATAGTGGCACACACCTGTAATCCTAGCTACTCAGAAGGATGAGGAGGATTCCAAGTTTGAGGACAACCTGGCAAACTGGGAGGCCCTTTCTCAAAGTAAAATTTTCAGCTGGTGTGGAGGTGCATGCCTGTAATCCCAGCATTTAGGAAGCTGAGGCAGGAGGATTTGGCCAGTTTGAAGCCAGCCTGGGCAACATAGTAAATTCAAGGCCAGCCTGAACTAGATTCTAAGACTCTGTCTCAAAAAAAATAACAAAAAATAAAAAGGGTTAGGAATGTAGCTCAGTGGCAGAACACTTGCCTAGCATGTGTGAGGCCCTGGTTCAATCTCCATTACCACAAAAAAAGCAACTAATTAACACATACATTAATTTAGGCAAGCCAGGCTTGGCAGTGCATGCTGGTAGTCCCAGTACCAGAGGGGCTGAGGCAGGAGGATTGTCATGAGCCAGCCTGGGCTACATAGTGAGTTAGAGGCCAGCCTGAACCACATAGCTAGACCCTGTCTCAAAATAAAAAATAAAATTAAAAAAATGTCAAACCCAGGGATGGTGGCACACGCCTGTAATCGCAGCATTAGGGAGGCAGAAGCAGGAGGATCGCTAAAAGTTTGAGGCCAGCCTGGGCTACCAAGTGAGTTCAGGGCCAGCCTAAACTACAAAGTGAGACCTTGTCTCAAAAAAAAAAAAAAAAAAAATTCAGGCAAGAAGAAAACCAAATCATAACATTTAACCCCCAGTTATCTGCCATTCAGGGCTTGTTAATGGTAGCTCTTGGTTTCAGATTTTTGGTAATATCACTTCTGATTTTACTTTAGAACAATAGATGAGAAAAGCACCACTCAAAACAAAAGTTTCCAGGTGTACTGGCGCACACCTGTGGTCCCAACTCATGGCAGGCTAAGGTAGGAGAACTGCAGGGAGTTTGAGACCAACTTGTACCACACAGCAAGGCCCTGTCTCAAGAAACCAAAATAAATAAATACATTTAAAACAAAGAATTATTTAGAAGAATTAGTTACTTTTGGCATATATCATGGGATTAATAAAGATTCCAGCTTGATTTCCTAATATTCCAAAATAAATAGTACCATATAACAACAGATACTCATAAGTGAACAGCTTCGGCTACAAGAATCTAAATTAAGGGGCAGGATGTAGCTCAGTGGTGCTGAGCCTGCTTTGCAAATGCAAGGTCCTGAGTTCAATCCCCGGTACCAGAAAAACAAAAAAAATCTAAATCAGTAATTATACTCACAGAATTTTGACTAAGAATTGTGATCTAATTCTTCAAAAAAATCATGAAGAATTTTTTTAAAAATCATGACCATGTACAGCATAGAGGATAATTTTTAGTTAACTCAAATAATCCAAGAATTAGGATACCAACTTTAAAAAATTTCTTTATATTTCTAGTATTGTAAAATAAAAGCCAGAGTTTATTTTTTATTAAATGCTTTACACAGACAGAGAGAGAGAGAAATAGCAAACTCTACCAACTTGCCATGCAGGGCTAATAATTATCAGCATTTGATGTATTTGAGACTGTGAGTCTCTAGCTCTTTGTGCTGTGTTGTGTTTCTTTCCTGAGTACTGGGGATTGAACCCAGGGCCTTCATACTGAGCTACATTCCCAGCCCATTCATTCATTCATTCACTCGAGACAAAGTCTTGCTAAGTCCTCCAGGCTGGTCTCTAACTTGCCATCCTCCTGCCTCAGCCTCCCAGAATACTGGGATTACAGGCATGTGCCACCAGACCTAGCTGCCACGTCTATCGTGTTCAAATAGTCCCAATTTTCCCACATCCCAGTTCTCACTCCTTTGTCTCCTTCTGATTTATTTCATAGATAAATTTCCTGAAAAGTCTGTACTTTCAATTTCTGCTTCCTTTGTCTGACTCTAATTTACTTAAAAGTAGTTTCTGTCCACCGGGCTCCTATTCAGTTCCAGAACCTCTCACAGCCAAGACTGCGCTTCAAGCTTCCTGCGACTGGGGCTGTGGCCGCTTCTGCCTGCCTGAGGGGCCGGGGCCTGCCGAGCTCTCCAGGGGAGCGGGCCTGCTGCTCCGCTGCGGGGCCCAGATATGGGAAGGTGGGGAGCCCCTGTGTGAAGGGAGGAGTGAGGCTGAGGGAAGGAGGTCGCTTCAGTCACAGCTTCAGCAAAGAGCAGCAGAACTGCAGGCTGGGAATGACAGAAACTCTGCAGATTCAAAGCCGTGGGAAAAAATGTTGTCTATTCTTTTCTACTCTGTTCTCGTGGACAAAAGGACTAAAAGATGCACACCTGAAAGTTAAAATGATGAAGCATCTGGTGTTAAATGATGGCTAGTTTTTCTGTTCTTTTTAATAATGTTTGGTTTGTTAATTTCCTACAGTGAACACGCATTTTTTACCAAGAAGAATGTTGTTTTTATTTGCTGAAGCAAAAGGTCTGCAGAGCAGGGCGTTGCTAGGGAGCTGCGGCAGCTCCAGCGAGCAGGAGGCCCGGTGTTGGGAGGAAGAAAAGTCAGGACCAGCCAGGCTGGGGACAGACCAGGGCCTGTTGCTTGTGGTCCCCCAGTCGGCCGTGGGTCCCTCGGCCTCCTGCAGGTGCTCGGCTCACCTGCTCTGTGCTCCACAGCCCAGGGCGCAGCAGGCACCCTAAGGACAGCCCCACCCCCCGGGTCCGGGCCAGCTCCACAGGCTCCTCCTGGTCCAAACATGGCGAGACTGGCACTGTTTCAAGGGCAGCTGGAGTCCAGTGTATGCTGACCAGCGTGGTGCCTCGGCGGGCTGTCCGCAGGGCCACAAGGTGGACAGGCACCCACAGCTCCGCCCCCTCACCAGGTCCACCGCTGCAGACCCGAGGCCCCGGCGCGGCGCGGCGCGGCGCGGCTCTACCAGCGGCCGTGCTACACTCACACGCGCACACTCGCACAGGCCTCTGCGCACGCTTCCCTCTGCCCGGAACGCAGGTCAGGGCTCCCATGAAACGCCCTCCACGGAGGCCCAGTCGGGGCTGCTCCCTCCTCTGCTCGCGGAACCAACTGTCACAGGGCGTGCGTTTCACACTCCTTGTGCCACTGGGATTTGGTTACCTGTGTGCCCTCTTACACCACGAGGTGCTCAAGGTCGGGAGCTGCGAATCCATGTGCACTGAGAACTGTGCCGAGACACAGCAGGTATTCGTTTGGTAAGGATTTGACAAGTTAATTAACACATAAATGTGCTGTTTCACTACCTATTTTTATAGACATAGGAATTAGTTTTAGGAGCTGAAAACTGGGAACTAACTGATACTGGTACTCTCTGAATGAAACCTATTCAAATTTGAAAACCCAGGGCTGGGGATTTAGCTCAATGGTGCCACTGCCTGCCTCGAACGTGCAAGGTCCTGAGTTTGATCTCTGGTACCGAAATAAATAAATAATTTTTTAAAACTAAAAGAAAAAAAACTTGAAGACCCAACTGAAAAGAAAGTAAAGATCAAGCTAAGAACATACAAGGAAACAGTTACGATTTCTGCCATCTTTACAGCTAAGAATAACAGCCGTTCGGATGCGGAATCTGAGACCCACGCTGACGGCTCTGTGGCCTCGTGGAGGAGCCTTCCTGCTTCCTTCCCAGGCTACGGTGGTCATGGGGTGGAGGACTGACAAGGGTATGTCGCTATGCAAAAGCAACCAGAACGAGCATCTTCAAACTCTAACCAGTGCAATGGCTGACAACGGGGGTCACAGAAATTTAACACCCACTTCAAGCAGGCAGGCCCGGAGCCCAGCGCTCACTTCCACGTGTGCTAACTGCCCTGGGCTTACCTGAGCTACAGCAGGGACTGCGGTTCGCCCAGCCCGAGTCTGCAGATGAGCAGATCTGCTCTCCACCACAGAATCCGTTACACATCTAGCTGGCTGGGAGCCCACAGTTGCCATGGCCATTTGTCTGAAAAGACAATAAAGAGGAAGAAGAAGTGAGACCCCGTCTGAATTAGCTAGGAAGAGTGAATACTGTTTGTACCTAGCTTTCCGATATTCATTTCTGACAGTTCTACTTTTTGGGGTTTTTTTTTTTAAGAAATTAGCTCAGTAGGGCTGGGGATTTAGCTCAGTGGTTGGGCCGCCTGCCTCGAAAGCGCAAGGTCCTGAGTTTGATCCCTGGTACCTAAATAAAGGGTCCCATACTCAACCCCACACTTACTGAATCAAATTTTTGGGGGGATTAATATTTTATATCCAAGTGATTTCAAGGTACGTTAAAATTTGAGAAACACTTGGCTTACTGGTAGACCAGAAATGAATACAAGTCACTTTCTACACTGTGTGAAGTGTGTTATGTGCGAAATGCTTTGGAAACATAGGCAGAACGACCAAGTGCCTGAGGGTGTCGCCACAGGAGTGCTATACTGATGCACACATTAGTAATACGTATATTATTAATACATATTATTTTCTGTGGTGAAAATAAAACACGCCTGTAATCGCAGGACTCTGGAGGCTGCGCCAGGAGGATCGCTGTGAGTTCAAGGCCAGCCTGGGCTACATATCGAGACCCTGTCTCAAAAACAAAAACAAATGCACACATAAAGGCCGCTATACTCATTTCACTCTAGTACTAACGCCGGAACACTACTGCCCTCCCCTCCGCTGAGGCCTCGGGGCCGGCGGGTGATCCCGCACGCGTGCAGCAGTCTCACCTTCGCCCGCGTTCCGCGGGATGGGCAGGGAGACTTCGGGCGGACCACCCGCGTCCGCTCCGGGCCGCGTGGCTCGCAGGCGGCAGAAGGGCTGGCCCGGCCGCGGCTTCAGCCGCTCTCCTTTGCTCAGGGCGCTGGCCACGCCGGAGCTGCAGGGCAAGGCTTCCCCAGCATCTGTCAGGGTTCACGCTCCCTGCCCCCGCAGTCCTCGGCGCTCACAGGTGGGTTTAACTGATGACCCAGACGGCGTCTTGCCCCCCAGCTGCCCTTGGCTCTCGCTTTCTGTCCCGCATTCCATTCTGCCCAAGACTGCGGGCCGGGGCAGGAACTGACCCAGCACAAACCTCTCCTCGAGCGCGCGGGCCTCGCACTGTGTGCAGCCACGAGCAAGTACCCGGATGGCTCGGAGACGCGAGGTCCGTCACGTACGGCTACAAATGCCCGTGACGAATGTTAACTTATGGTTATCTAAAATGTGGCAATAAATGTTTTTCTAAAAAAAGGCTAGCTCCAGCTGAAGAAACAATCCTCCAAAAAGTAACAAAAAAAAACACAAAAAAACTTGAAAAATTCTACTTAACTTTCTATAAAACGCTGGTAGAGACTTTCTTGTGTTTAACAAAGTTAGGTACAAGTCCAGCTTAAGGCAAGGAAGACAATTAAAACTCTGGGGACTCCTCTAATTCTACAATTCTACTGACCTGTCCACTCCTTATCAATGGACAATTTTCTTTTTTAACTGTTTTCTTTTTTGAGACAGGGTCTTGCTACGTAGTTCAGGCTGGCCTCAACTTGCGGCAGTCCTCCTGCCTCAGCCTCCGAAGTGTGGGGATTACAGGTGTGCACCACCACACCCAGCCAAGATGGACTATCTTCTAACCAAAAAGACACCCAACACTCAGGAAAAGCCAAATATAAATACTCACTTATCCCTGTAGGGCCAGCATAACACTGTGTATGATACAAAAGAATGCCTTAGTTGAATGGCTGAACAATTGGAGTACATAGTACTATAATATATACACGTATTTGCATACATATATGGATGTTCACAGATATATCAGTAATTAATTCACCACTTTAAGCTTTTAGCTCTCTAGGTAGAACCTTCAAAAGACCAAAAAACTATATCCACCTACCTTATATTTGTCTGAACATACTTTTTTCTGCCACGTTTGCTCATTGTTAAGACATTTGCAATCAGTTCTTTGCTCCTTCTCCACCTTTTTTTTTATTCTGCAGTAAAATCATAACATTATTTTTCAAATATTAAAATCCTTCAAAACTAAGCCATGAGAAATAGTCTGATTTATATAAAACTAAAAATGAACAAAACAAAAAATCCCACAGAATAGATGGCTGAAGACAACTCTGCATTGTTTTTCTTCAATCTTGTTGATATATCATTCAGTTTTCTTCCTACGGAAAAAAATTCTCAAAACTTAAAGGCTACACTATTTCTTGGATTATTCTCCACTAAGGTGAAAGCAGTGCAGTCTATCATCAAACACTGAGCACAGCTCAGTTGCCAGCTCTATTTAGTGATATATTTATCATTTTTTAAAATTTCAGTCAAGCAACATACTTTTCAGTCATTTTTCACTGACTTAAATTCAGATACGAATCAAATTAACTCTAAGCAAAATATCAACAGTTCATCCAAACCGCCTTCCACCGCTGATTTCACACGTTTGAGGGGCTGGCGCTGCAGCCCTCGGCAGGGCACTTGCATATGATGTGTAAGGTCCTGGGTTCCACTCCCAGACCCTCCCTGCACAAATGATGTGCAGAAGGGAGTAAAACTGGCAAAGAAAGAGAAAGGAGCCGGGAGTCTGTGCAGGAAAGAACAAACGCTGTTCCTGAGAATGACTGGAACTGAGCCCGTAGTGGTGGTGCTCAGTGTGGACACTGCCTCCGGGGCCCACCAAACTGGTTCTCTCCAAACTAGTGTCCTGCCATCCCAGTAATGCTTTTGTTTTGTTTTTTGAGACAGGGTCTCCATAGTCCAGGTTGGCCTTGAACTCCCTATGTAGCCCAGGCTGGCCTCGAACTGGTGATCCTCCTGGCTCAGCCTTCCAAGTGCTGAGATTATAGGCAGGCACCACCACACCCAGCACACACCTGCATTTGACACAGAGAAAAAGACGTGTAAACCACGGGGAACAACAACATTGGGAGCAACGGAGACCATGGCACCATGTAGGAGAGAAATGACCCCCAATCTACGTTTCCTTGGTCATGCTGTCAGCTTTATTTCTGGAATAGCAGTGCACTTATGGTTCAAAAGCTTGACAGGAGAGGAGGTACTCAGTGGAGTCCAGGAACAACCCCCACTTCGCTCCCCGAAGCACCTGCGTTGGGACAGCAAGGCCTTCTGCCACCCAGCCACTGGAGCTGAAGGCCGTCCTCGCAGAGCAAAGGCGGCTGCACCGCCCTGGCTCTGCTGCGACCAACCCACGGAGCAGCCCTGGACGGCGATGCCTGCCCACCTCAGGCTGCTCTCTAGTCCCCACTTCCTTAGCACCACACAGCACTGCCTCCTCCCAAAGTTTCGCCTCCTTATGTTTTTTTCTTCAACTCACTTATTCCCCCGCTGCTGTCTTTGGGCCACTCTGTAACGAAGGTTCAGGTCCCCAGGCCCGGCACAGTAATCTCCACACGTCCCCTGGCCCTTCATCTTGGTCACCAGCTCTCCCGGAGCCCGGCCCTCTCTCCTGAGCCCAGCCCATCCAGCCTGCCAGGCCAGGTTCCGTCAGGGTCTGGGACCTGACCACAATGTTCTGGACTAAGCCTTCCTCGCCCGCAATGCTCCGCCTGCTTCTTCTCCCCTCAGTGACTGCACCTCGAGGACCCCTCCCTCCCTTCCTTCCCCAGGTGTCGAGGTCGAGTGGCTTTCCGTGTGAATCTGACTTCTACCTCTTCTTAGCTGCATGACCTCGGCCAGTTGTTGAAATTATGACATTTCTACATGCTTGGTCATTTTTACTCTTATTTTCTGAAACAGGGTCTTGCTAAACTGCTAAATTGTATTGCTTGGGCTAGGCTCAAACTTCTGATCCTCCTGTCTCAGCCTCCCAGCATGTGTGGCTTAATCTCTTCTTTCTTTCCTGCCAAATCACGTTGTGAGAAGAAAGCAAAGAAACGAATGCAGAATGTCTAGTTGTGCTTGGAATGGAGTTGAGGAGGTCAGCTTACTCAGCTCCAGGAATTCTACTCCTAAACATCCCTCCCTCCACTCCTTCCTCTCCACCCTCTCGGGCACTGCAGTAATCCCAACCCTGCTCACTGAAAGCAGTCACGACTCTAAGCAGGTCAGTTTCCCTGCCATCACTCCGCTCTAACCCCTCGAAGCTTCCTGCAGTCCACTCCCTGGCCACAACACTTAGTGTGAAACGCAACATGCTACTTCCCCACCTAAATCCTCCAGGGCCTTCTTGCCCTGAAACATCCCAAGTTCTGAACATCTAAGGTCCTTGGATAGAGCCCTAATAAAGTCTGTTGCAAAGGCATGTAGACCAAGGTGTGCCATTCCTGCCACTCCACCGGCCCATGTGGGGGTGGGGGTCGGTGAGGCAGGGGTCCCCGTTTACATCCATATAAACTCTGTACACTTGGAAACCTCAGCTGCTTTCTAGACTACCGGTCGCAGCCCACATCAGTCTTAAAACTCTTGGGATGGGCTCTTACCAGACAGACGAGGGCTGAATCCAGGACCTCATTCCCAACCCACAAACTGGTTTAGAGCTCAAATGTCCTACTATGTTCCCAGGACAGGCATCGTGGCTGTGTCTAGCTGTCCCCCAAAGCCTCATGCAGTCGTAGCTGGGGCCTTACAGAGGTGGCTGCATCTAGAGTGTGACTCGGACTGATTCATGGTGCAGTGCTAGGCTCAAGGGCGCTAGGATTAAGGGCATGAGTGCTACCAGCCTTAAGTAGCCTGGATAAGATATAAGGGGCAGAAAGAGCTGTGGTCATCCCTTGTTGCTTTGCTGTCTTCTGCCTGCCATGAACTGTTTCTCCTCTGCGGTGTCACCCTGCCTTGGAGCCAGCCAATTATGGACTGAAACCTCTACAGACTGTGAGCTAAACAAACCTTTCCTCCTTTAACTTTGGGTGTTGGATATTTTGTCTCAGCAGCGAGAGAAAAGTAAGACAATTGGCTTGGGACAATATAAATGATTCTACTTAGCCTAACTCATGCCCTAGAATTCATCATCATGTTTCAAACATCTGAGCTTTAAATTTTTTTTGTTTTGTTTTTGGTACCGGGGATTGAACTCGGGTCCTTAGCTTGTGAGGCAGGCAGTGGAACCACGGAGCTAAATACCCGGCCCTGAGCTTTAAATTTTTAAGTGATCTCTTTAAGCCTAAAAGCACTAAGAAGGTGCAACCCATTTTCTGGGTCCCCTTCTGTCTCTCTTAGACAGAAGCTATCTTTCTCTCAATAAATACTTTCCAAAAAAAATCACTAAGGATACTGATATCATGCCCTTTATTCTACCAATTTTCTACAGAATGTTTAGAAGTCCTATCTGCCAAGGGACTTAAGCTTTGTCTTTTACAGCAGACAAACATAGTTAAGACTGTTTATTAAAGATAAATAATAGCTTATATTAAATAAAAAAAACGAATTAGAAAATCAGGCCACTGTGTTTGCTCTTGCATGGTGCCCACCCTCATGCCATAGGGTGCACTTCTTTTCCTTTTAGTTGGCCCAAACTTGCTCTGCACAGCCTGTTTCTTTTCCTGGCTTTAATAAAACTTTGCTACTGGAAAGAAAGAAAGAAAGAAAGAAAGGAAAGAAAGAAAGAAAGAAAGAAAAGAAAGAAAGAAAGAAAGAAAGGAAAGAAAGAAAGAAAGAAAGGAAAGAAAGAAAGAAAGAAAGAGAGAGAGAGAGAGAGAAAGAAAGAAAGAGAGAGAAAGAGAGAAAGAGAGAGAAAGAAAGAGAAAAAAAGAAAGAAAGAAAGGGAGAGAGAGACAGAGAGAGGAAGGAAGGAGAAAGAAAAAAGAAAGAAAGAAAGAAAGAAAGAAAGAAAGAAAGAAAGAAAGAAAGAAAGAAAGAAAGAAAGAAAGAGAGAAAATAAATTAATTTGCCTGCCTTGGGTGGAATAGCACACGCTAGCCAGTAATCCCAGCACTCGGGAAGGCTGAGGCAGGAGGGTAGAAAGTTAGAGCCCAGCCTAGGCAAATGAGCGACTTAGTGAGTCCCTGTCTAAAACACGCTGGTGAAGGCTTCAGGTTTAATCCCCAGTACCTCACCCCAGGTATTAGCCTTCTATAGATTTCTCTGCTGCTTTTCGTGCTAAGCCATTTATCTACTGATAAAAACTTTCTATCAACCTGGCATGGTGGCAGCAATCTAGTTCCAGCATTCTGGAGGCCGAGGCAAGAGGAATGCAAGTTAGAGTCACATTGCCCAATTCAAGAGATGAAGCAAGAACCTGTCTCAAAAAAATAAAATCTTTCTTAAAGGTGTGGGGATGCATATCAGTGCAGAAGCCTTGAGTTCAATCATTAATTACCACAAAAAAGTTAAATAATGCTGATCAGAGAAAACATAATATTACATTAATATCACAACATAACTTTGTGGCAGAGTTAGGTAAAGTAAGAAACTTCTTAGGCAACCTTACTAGAAACGCAAGCTTACCCATGCAATTTGCTCTGCCCAGCCAGCTTCTCCGTTAACCAATGCCCTGCGCTTCTGCACACAGCCTCGCCCAGCTAATGCCGAATGTGCTTCTCTGCCAGGGTCCTGCACTTCTGTTCCCACCAGCAGCGCAGCGACAGCTGCTCACCGACAGCTGCTCACCAAGTTAACTGTGTATCTCAACAGCCACACTTGCTGAAGAGTATGCTAGATAAAATGATTAATGAGAAGTCAGAGGAGATGGTGCATGCCTGTAATCCCAACTACTCAGGAGGCTGAGGCAGGAGGATGTCATTTTTCAAGGCCAGCCTGGGGAATTTGGGAGATCCTGCAGAAAAATAATAAGGGCTGGAGACGTAACTCAGTGGTAAAGTGCCCTTGGGTTCAATCTCTAGTAACACACACACACACACACACACACACACACACAAAATTATATAAATGAAATGATTAAAAAAGAGAGCTGCTGTTCTAGAAACTAAGAAAAATGCTTTGGAAATATAATAAAGGCAGTTTTTAAAAGTTCTCCTTTTGGACCAGATATTACAATCTGAGTTAACTATAAAACAGTGGCAAATATTACAAAAATGAAGAGTTCTTTATAAGACACTTGCAAGACAATCTAAGTTTTTGGTTTGGTTTGGTTTTTTGAAACAGGTCTTGCCCTACAGTTCAGACTGGCCTTGAACTCCACAATCCTCCTGCCTCAGCCTCAGTGCTGAGATTGCAGGCATGTGCCATCAGGCCCAGCCTTCTAAATTCTTGTTCAACTTTTAAAATCCTAAAAATTATGCATTATTGAGATAGCATTGTCAAGAAAGGCTAAAAAGAAATACATAAATTAAAGAAAAATCCAAACTACTACAGTTAGGACAGCCAAAAGAAAAAGAAAAAAAATGTGGACTACAAGGCAGCACACCTCTTAAGAGGAGCTGGAAGAAAAAGTACAGTGGACCCTTGACTTACAAACTCAATTTGTTCCTGAGGGTAGGTTTAACTCAAGTTGATCAGTTGAAAGCTCAGCCCTTCTACACAGCCTTCAAAGTCTCTCTCCTGTGTAAAGGCAGAGCTCAGTGTCCTTAGAGGGACACTGGCCTGGGATTCCTCAATTTACCCCACACAGGAGAGGATGCTGTCATGCTCCTTCCAGAACTCTTTAAGGGTTAAATCTGTATCTGAGACCATCTGGAAGCACAAGCAGCCAGCATTCGGTCATAACTCAAGACTTTGTTCATAAGTTAAAACTAAAATTCTGGTCGTAACCCAAGTTGCTCGTAGTTACCAGGCCAGTTGTAACTCCAGGGTCCACTGTACATAGAAAAGTACAAAGTATTTCTTTAATTCTAGGATGAAGAACACATTCAGCTCTCTGGAAGATCTTTGCAGTTAACTATGACATAAGGAGCAACAGTAAGTAACGGTTGAAAGCTACTGGAAGAACATGAAGCCCACGTCGTAAAGAGGGCCCTTCTCAGCTACTTGGATGAAATGTCGGGAATTCAAGCCCAGGGGTGTGTGTGTGTGCGTGTGCGCGCGCATGCCTATAATCCCAGCGCTTTGGGAGGCTAAGGCTGGGGGACTGCAAATTCCAGCCCATCCTGGGCAACTCAGTGATTTAGTGAGAGCCTGCCTCAAGAAAAAAAACATAATAAAAGGGCTGAGGATGTAGCTCAGTGCGAAGGCCTGGGTTCAATCCCCAGTACACAAACAAGAGTTGAGTGATGTACGCCTGTGACCCCAGCACTCTGGGAGGCTGAAGCGGGAGGACTGCAAGTTTCAGCCCAGCCTGGGCAATTGAGAAATTTAGTGAGACCCTGTTTCAAAATTAAATCAGGACTGAAGAAATAGTGCACTGCAAAGACCTGGGGTTCAACCCCCAGGGCAAAGAAGGAAGAGAAGGAGGGGGAGAGGGGAGGGGAGGGGAGGAGGGGAAACTGGAGAAGGAGAAATCACTAGAAAAAGAGAATTCCAAACAGCCACACATATGGAACTGAGAAGAGATGGGCCAGGGCTGTCATTACCTTAGGAAGCAGAAAGTTCTGTGACTTTCAAAGCCTTGTACGCTTTGTAAAGGAAACTTACAGTAACTTTGAAATAAGTTTTTACACGTTTATGTAAACGTGAACTCTTGGAAATAAATATTCCAAACACTTGTAAATAGTATCTTTAATATCTCACACATGAATTAATACATAAAATGAGGCTAACATAGATGCAAAGCTACTCCCAGAAACCTCAGCACAGAGCTTGACATACCTGTTTTTAAGAGCCCTGAATCTGTTACACTCACTAAAGGACCAACTATTAAAACATCTTTTCCAATTAATTTCCCATCTGCTGCTTGCTAAGTTGCCCAGCATGGTCCTGAACTTGAAATCCTCCTGCCTCAGCCTTCGAAGATTCTGGGATTACAGGCATGCACCCTCACAAGCCCTGGCCCCAACCTTAAAACTGCAGGGCTTTGACTGTTCCTTGGCAGCACCAGTGGCTGAACTCAAGGCTTCTCACTGAGCTACATACTAGTCCTTTCTTTTTCAGATAGGGTCTCGCTAAATCACTACACTGCCCAAGATGGGCTTGAATTTGCAACCCTTCTGCCTCAACTTCCCAGAGTGCTGGGTAGCCGGGTGCACCATGAGCCCAGCTTAATTTTGGCATGAATTGCCTTGATCATTCTAGTCCACAGAAATGTACATGAAGATGCTTCCCGCCTGCGCAGAGCCTGCTGAGCTCTTACAGGCCAGCATCCTCCCTGACCATGGGTTATGCAAAACCTCCACAGTTTTGCCACTCTGTGCCTATGTGTTCTTCTCTAATTGTAATCATTATTTCACATCCCCTTGCCAGTAACTTCCTCTAACAGCCTTAGGAAGGGCAGTCCTGAGCAAAATAGGTTTTGTTTTTACTGTTTTTACATTTTCTATTTTTTGGCAGGCCTCACTGTCCTCAAACTCACTACATAGCCCAGGCTGGCCTTGAACTCATGATCCTCCCATGTCAGCCTCCCAAGTGCTGGGATTACAGTCACAACCCCTCACCCAGCTCATTTTACTTTCTAAACCTTGCTATAACAGAATTTATCTGGTAAGAGTTAAGGTGTTTCATAAGTACTGTAATGTCGAGATAAATTGCCCACCAACGTTATCTTAGGTTTTACTCTATTCTCTTTGATCATCAGAAAAAGAAAACCAAGGAAAGCATTTATTCTTAACCATAATACTCTTTATTTCGAAGTTCTCATGGAAAAAATACTTTATGTATTCTGTAAAAGGAAATTATTAAAGTATAATCTCAGATGTTAAAAACATGTTTGTTTTTTCAATTGTTTGTTTTGAGACAGGGTCTCACTAAGTAGTCCAAGCTGGCCTCAAATTAATGGTGATTCCCCCTGCCTCAGCCTCCGGAATGCTAAGATTCCAGCCATTCATCACCACACTCAGCTTTAATTCCTGTTTTGGTAATATTGAAACCACATCCCATGCACAGTAACTCTTCTCCAACTTGGCATTTACATATGGAATCCATTACTTCAGTGAAAGAAACACTTAACAAAATTCAGACATTTAAGGTTTATTTCCTAGTTCACCAATGTTGCACCCTAAAATACCAATGATTTTAAAACGGTGTTAAAAACTAAAGTCTCTAAGTGTTAAGCTATTAAGTATTTGCACTGTTCAGTTTTCAGAAGTCCCTCTAAATGGAACGGGACACCTGAGCACCTTCCTGGTAAGTCCCCGACTCACGCAGGAGTTGTTCCTCAGTCCCACAAAATGCATTTTATACACCTCTGACAACAGTATGCAATGTAGCCAGTCGCGTCGGTGCACCCTGCAATCCCACCACTTGGGAGACTGAGGCAGGAGGATCATTCTGAGTTCGAGACCAGCCTGGAATACATAGTGAGTACAAGGCCAGCCTGAATTAGAGCAACACCTTGTCTCAAAACAAAACAAACCATTAAGCCAGATGTGGCGACACACACCTGAAACCCAGCACTCAAAAGAGGCTGAACCAGGAGGATTTCGAGGGCAGCCTTAACTAAATAGTGAGACCCTGTCTCAAAAAAAAAGTAAAGCTTTTCCTTTTGCTTCCAGACATCCTGGGCTCTGATGGGGTGCCGCACTACTGGGCACCATCACACTGTACAGTGAGCACACGGCAGCACAGCTGTGCCTGTGCCAGGCAGACACATGAGCTACTTCTGCAGTTTGTTCGAGATTACAACCACCAAAGTTCGCAACGCGAAGTCCATTCATATTGGTGAAAGCTTGCAACTGGAATGTTCCTAAATCTGGGACTTACTGTAAACTACTTCCACAGTACGCCTGGCTCAGTATTCTGGCCTAATAGATAGTTGTAGAGAAAAATCAAACTAGGGGAAACAAAATCAGACAAATATTTATAATGGTAATAATCTGAAACTTTCCCCTCCTTTTCATGAAATAACAATTCTACACAAGATTTTTGGGTTTTTCGGTTGCTTTTTTTTTAGACAGGACCTCACTGTGTAGTTCAGGCTGGCCTTCAACTATGTAGCCCAGGCTGGCCTCGAACATGTAGCTATCCTCCGGCCTCTGCCTCCCGGGTGTTGGGATCACAGGTGTGCGCCACCACGCCGGGCAAGATTTTAATTCTGCAGTGACTCGCCCCTGTAGGAAACTAGGATGCAGTCTCTTACCGACGGGGTCTGGAGTTTGTTAAAACTCATCAGTAGAGGCAAATTTCATCAACTTTCTGGGACAATGCAAAAGCAAAACGACTAAAAAGCTCTTCTGTGTTTACACATCCGATAAAAATGTATTCTCATATTCTTACAAAGATACACAAAGGATCGCCGTCATGACAACGTCACGCTCACAAGGGTGACCCCGGGGCGCCTGTGACACCCCTGTATCCAGACTCACGACGCTGTGACTCTCAACACGGAACCAGCGACGCACTAACCACTGCTCATGCGGGATCAAAGTCACTTTAAAGAGCTGGGCTTAGAACAAGAGTTTTAATAATCAGCATTTATCGGCCCAAACACGGTGTTTAAATCTAAGTTCAGAGATTAAAGACGAGTGTGAGTGACGAAGGAAAACGGGCTGCTTATAAAGAGGAAACCGAGGGCAGGAGAACCTCTGGCATCTAGGAGAGGAAAAACAGAGACGTGGAGCGCTGCGCCCCGGCCTGGTCCGCACCGCGAGATCCGGCGGCAGAGGAGGGACGGGCTGTCGCCACGCCCACCCGGCCCCACGCCCCGCCGGACCTCGCGTCCGCACAGCGGAAGTGGCCAAGCAGCGACGGCGCCCCGCGACTGACGGCACCCACTCGCCGAGCCGCGGCGCCCCGCCCCCTCCCCGCCGTCGCCGATGCCCACGTAGCTCCTCCCGACCGGTGCGAGCGCCAGAGGCTGAGGGCGGCCGCGAGGGCGGGCAGAACCACTTACCGCGGGGCCGGGACTGACGTAGCCGGCTCGTCACTGGTGACGGACGCAGGAGGCGGGGACGCCGACGTACGTCAGGGCGCACCGCAGCGGCAGCCGCGGTCTCCCCAGCGAGCCTCGACCGGAAGAAGCGCAGCGGCGGACGGAACCGCGGCCTCGCGTCCGCCCTCCCTACCCGCTCCGGAGAGGCCTGAGGGGAAAAGCAGGCTCGAATGCTGCCCCCTGCTGGCCGCCGGGTCGGGCTGCAGCGCGGACAACCGAACAATTAAATGGAACGGGGCGGGGCGGGAGCGGACTAGGGCGGGGCCTACAGTGGGGGCGGGGGCCTGAGGTGCGCTCGGGGGCGGGGCTGGAGAGCGGAAGCTGCCCGCCGCGCTTGCGCCGAAAGCCTGGTTGGTTACAAACTGGGCCAACTGCGGTCTTGCAGCCCGGTGGGCTCCGGGGCCGCAGTCCCAGCAGTCCGGGGCTTCAGGGACGTCCTAGGCTGCACCGCGCCTCCTTGGGCCTTAGCGCTTACTTGCCGCTGGGAGCTGTGGCCATCCCCGCGCGGAGCGGGGTGCGGCTTCTGACGACCAGCAAACAGACAAATCAAGAAGGAGTGTTTCATCAACTAGAAATCATGGCTTTACACTTCCGGGTGACCTGGGATAGAAGAAATACAAAGATGGGTGGAAAAGAGACAAAATCACAACTAAGAAGTGTGCTTTTATAAGACTGCGACTCCAGGCGCTCCGCATCAGCTTTCCTTCCAGACCCAACAACCCCCCCAGATCCCTCGACAATACTGTAAGTCCATAAATTGACTTCATTGGGAAAATAAAGAGCAGGATCCTGATCCTAAGATAAAGGAACGGGTTGAGAGGATCCAAAGAATGTTCAATTACCTCTCTTTAAAATAAAATAATAAATAGGCCCGGGGATTTAGCTCAGTGATTCCGCCGCCCGCCTTGCGAGCGCAAGATCCCGAGTTTGATCCCCGGTACCAAATGATAATAAATAGCCCACACCTGTGAAATGGGCCGGGACCCGTCTGGGAGGCAGCCGCCTTTCCTGGTGTTTCCACCTCCACGAGAGAGAGAGAGAAGCTTAAATGTTTCCTAGGCCGGGAAATCAGTGCGCTGTGCTCTTGAAGGCTCGCGATCTATTTTTTTTTTTTAAGTGTGCACCTTTAAATTTCTGCTTATAAACTCTTTCCCAGGCGCCTTACATATCCTGAAGTCTTCCATGAGGGAAGTCAGCAAACTTGCAAACCTGTCCTATAGGTAGGGTGGGTTAGGTTCCTTACTCAGGTTCCAAAACCTCCTCAGACCTTGTCGTGGTGGGAGACATTTCTGGTCGTGTAAAGTGCCCGCTTATTGTAAACTAGCTCCTGTGTGGACGTACTAAGCCGCCAAGTTGGAGTAGACCCTCAGAAAGACGGCTTTTAGCCTAAAAATAGTCTTGTTTGGTGCTGGGGAGAACAAAATTCAAAACAATGAACTAAAACTCAAGCTGGGCCTGGAGGCTGAGGCAGGAGCATTGCTGAGAGTTCAAGGTCACCCTGGACTACATAGCAGAGACCTTGTTTCAAACCAAAAACCAAAAAACTCAAAGCGGAAAAACCCCACTCTCTTCGGTAGGTATAAAGATAAGCTTCTTGGCGTTTCTTAGTTTTTCTAACCAATGCTTGAATGATAAGGAAGGAATGAACCTTCAAGGCAGGAATCCAAGCTTCTTTTGGATTCTTTAACTCTTCGGAGGCAGAATAAAGAACCCTCTCCCCTAGAGGAAGAAAAGTTGACGGGAAGGGAGGGAAATGGGAAGAAAAGAAGCAAGATATATCTGTACAAGTACAAATTTCCTATGATGAATGTGATCAATATGTATATCTAAAATGTACCAATAAAAGAAAGCTAGAATTAACAACATAAAAAAGAACCTTCCCCCCACATCCCAAAGACCCTAAAGCAGTGACAGCTTTCAGTGACACAGACAGCCCGCTGGTGACACAGATAGTTCGCTCCCATGGTCTGCACCTTGTGAATGAGATAGATTAAGATGACCAAGAGAAAGTACGGTTGCAGAGAGAACTAAGTTATCCAGAGTGGACTTTGAGGTGGAATCATGTCCTGGATTACCAGAGTGGGTCAAATGTATCCGTAAGAGTTCTTACAAGGGCTGTGGGAAGCAGGGAGGAATAAAGCGGGCAGCAAGGGCCTCGGCCAGTTGGGGCTGGCTGAGATGGAGAAGGAAGAGCCCCAGGGGCCAAGGAATGTGCTAGCTTCCTGAAGTCAGAAAAAGCCAAGAAATGGACTCGTGCCTAGAGCCAACTCATTGACTTCAGCCCAGTGAGACTCCTGTCAGCTTGGACCTAGAGAAATAAATTTAGGCAAAGCCACTAGATTTGTGGTAATTTGTTAAGGCAATAGGAAGCTAACTGCATCTGGCTTGCAATCTTGTGTCCTTTTCTGGCAAACCCCAGTATCCATCTCGTATACATGTGAATGGTACATTGCCCACAGCGTAATAGCTAAATCTTGGAAACAGCCTAAGTGCCCATTGATGAATGGATAAAGAAGATATGGGGCATTTTTATACAATGGAGTACTACTCTGCCATAAAGAAGGATGAGCTTCAGACATTTCTAGCTAAACGGATGGACCTTGAGACCACATTCTCAAGTGAAATAAATCAGACATCCATGTGTAAATACTGCATTGTTTCTCTGACTTGAGAAACTGAAAGTAGAGATAAGGAATGAAACGTATAATGGATGTTGGGAAATGGGAAGAAAATGTTCAAATGGGAAGGGGAACAAGGGAGGAGGGAGGGAGAAAGGAAGGAAGGGACAAAAAAAGTGAACATTGAAGGAAAAAACGGAAACAAAGCTTTTGTACGCAGGGGAGGGGAGGGCTGTATCACTCACGGGTGCAGATTCCCTACCATGAGTGTTAACGTTATGTACGCCTAAAATGTACCAATAAATGTTTTGCTTTTAAAAAGTGAGTGGTTTGTTGCCCAGGCTGGTCTTGAACTCACGAGCTCATGTCATCCTCTCACCTCCTTCTCTGGTAACCGGACTCGGAGCCTGGGCCAGCATGCTGGGCAGCAGACTCCTCTCCTGCCTGCAGGACTCCCGTATGCCACCTGCATCCCAGTCACTTGGAGTCACAGCACCAGACCGCCTTTGAGGCCTTTAACAGTCTAACTGGAAAGAAGTGGAGCTTTGTCCAGAGGCGTTTAGGAATAAACACATACGTAGAGAACAGTGTTTTGAGAAAGAGAATGGATAATTGTCCCTGAATGTTTGGTAATTAGAAATACCCAGCCAGCACCTGGTGAACTTCAAACACACATAAATGGTAATTTTTCTCAGGGTTTAGTAACTTTTCTTTACTTTGTCTCCCTTTTTATGAACTAAAATGAGGTGTGTTGATTACTCATGGATAAACATCCTGGGCCTCCCTTGTAACCCCACACACACAACCTGATGTTTTTATTTCTTGATTTATTAGCCACACTCTCAGCTAACAAATTTTTTAAAGGGATAACAAGGATAAAGAAGAGCAGCATACCTGGGTGTGATAGCTCCGGCCTGTAATTCCAGCTACTCAGGAGGCTGAGGCAGGAGGATCCAAAGGTCAAAGCCATCCTGGGCAATTTAGTGATATTCTGTCTCAAAAATAAAAAAAGGACCAGTACCAAAAAAATAAAAATTTAAAAATTAAAAAGGGAGCTGGGCATAGTGGCGAATGCCTGTGATCCCAGCACTTGGGAGGCTGAGGCAGGAGGACTGTAAGAGTTTGAGTCCAGTCTGAGCTACAAAGTGAGTTCAAGGCCAGCCTGGACTACATAGTGAGACCCTGTCTCAAAAGAACAAAAATAAAATTAAATTAAAAAAGAGAGCAGGGCCTGGTGGGAGGCGGAGTCCAGCCTGGGCAACTTAGTGAGATCCTGTGTCAAAATGTAAAAGTTTTTTGTTTTGTTTTGAGACAGGGTGTCACTGTGTAGCCCACTCTGGCCTCCACTCATGGCAGTCACTCCTGCCTCAGCCTCCCAAAAGTTGGGATTTCACATGTGGGCCACCATGCCCAGCTTCAAAATAAAAAATTTAAAAGGGGGTGGTAATGTAGCTCAGTGCAGAGGCCCTCAGTTCATGGAACTATTTTTTGTACTACTATTGTCATGAAAACATTTTTCATTCTAAACATAATTTTTTATCAAACTTTTATAATACAGTTTATCTGTAAATTGAATCTGGCATACAAATGCAGAAATTAATGAATTGGCAATATAATATCCTGAAGTAAAATTTGACATGTGAAAATCAAGATAGGGTAGACTTTTCATGCTCTCAGTACTGAAACATAACACCTCAGGCCCTTTGCATATACCTTGCACTGATGGTAATGCTTTTTGTTCTTTTCCCTAGTTATTTTTCTATTCATTCTTCAGAGTTTGACTTAATATCTCTTTTCAGTGAAGCTCCCTTTATTTACTAGGCTGGATTAAGTTCCTTTAATCATTTATAGGCTTTTCATTTTACTAAGAGTTTTCTTTTATACTATTTATAGTTTTAATTAAGTAATTATATCAACATATATTTAAAGCCTGTCTCCCCCACCAGAAGATAAGTTTCATGATAGCATCCACCTCATCTATTCATTTATTTATGTATTCTACTGGGTGTTGAACACAGCACTTTTGCATTGAGCTACATCCCCACTTGTTTCTTTAAGAATTTTTGTTTTGGGGCCTGGGACTTAGCTCAGTGGTTCCAGCGCCTGCTTCGTAAGTGCAAGGTCCTGAGTTCAATCCCTGGTACCAAAAAAAAAAACTAGGTCTTGAATCCTCCTGTAGACTCGCCTACAGAAAAATAGGACATTTTGAGAACTGCATTGAGGAGCACTGTTTGCATACCAAACGCCTTCTTTTAAGCATGTTTTATCAATAGTAAGTACCCTAATTAGAATTTACAAAGATCTTGGTCTTTAGATTGACAATCTCTTATTTTGTAGGTTATAGTGCCCTCGTGTGGATATTTCATTGTCCTCAAATAGGACACTTTTTTCATTTTTATAGTTCTTTTTTCTTTTGGGTACCGGGGATCCAACTTGGGACCTTGTGCTTTCGAGGAAGGCACAGGAACCACTGAGCTAAATCCCTGGCCCATTTTTATAGTTTTTAATGAAGAGGTAAAGAGGAAAATAAATCCTTCATATGCAAAATTATGCTTTGCCACCCCACCTGAGCTTATATGTTTTAGTTCCACTCTACTCATTATCAAATTTATAAACAAATCAAAAATGGACGTGGTGGCTCACACCTGTAATCCCAGCACCCAGGAGGCTGAGGCAGGAGAATGGCTTCGAGTTTGAGGCCAGCCTGGGCTACACAGTTAAAAGCCACCCTGGAATACATAGCCAGACCTTGCCTCAAAAAAACAAAACGACAAAAAACAAATCACCAATTACAAAAGACATGAAGTAGGAAAACCAGAAGGCTTACCTTTGCTTTTGGAGAACTTCCGGGAAACAACAAAACACCCCGCCCCCACTCCAGCACCAGGAATTGAATTCAGGACTTTGCGCATGCCAAGCAGGCGCAGTGCCACTGAGCCAAATCCCTGGCACAGAACGTTCTGTTTATTTATTTATTTATTTATGTAAACATTTTATTTTATCCCTTTTCCCCCTCAAGTCCCCCCCATATACAAAAGCTGTGTTTCCATTTTTCCTTCTATTTTCACTTTTTTCTTGTCCCTCCCTTCCTCTCTCCCTCCCTCCTCCCCTGTTCCCCTTCCCATGTGAACACTTTCTTCCCATTTCCCAACATCCATTATACATCTCAGTCCTCATTTCCACCTTCGGTTTCTCACACCAGAAAAATGATGCTGTGATGGGCGTCTGATTTATTTCACTTGAGAATGTGGTCTCAAGGTCCATCCGTTTAGCTAGAAATGTCTGAAGCTCATCCTTCTTTATGGCAGAGTAGTACTCCATTGTATAAAAAAATCCCACATCTTCTTTATCCATTTGTCAATGGGCATTTGGGCTGTTTCCAAGCTTTAGCTCTTACAAACTGTGCTGCTATAAACATGGGTGCACATATATCTCTGTGGTATGATTCCTTTAATTCTTTCGGGAAGATACCCAGCAGGGGAATAGCTGGGTCAAATGGCACCTCTAGCCCTAGTTCTTTGAGGAATCTCCACAGTGGTTGCACCAGTCTGCACTCCCACCAACAGTGAAGGGTTCCTTTCTCCCCACACCCCTGCCAACATTTGTAGAACATTCTTTTTTAAAATATGGGGAAAACAATTTTATAGTAGCTAATATGCCCTCCTTGGGTGTTAAAAGATATTTTCTATCCCCTCACCACAGCCGTGTTCTCACTCTTTCTAAGACTCAGTTCTCCCAGTAAAAACAGGGTGTTCACACTAAGCTGTAGGCTGCATCACTCACCCTCACGTCTCAGCACTTTCTGCACCACACACTTCGCCCCTGAAGGAATAAAGGCTCGGAGAAGCAGCCTTCGCAGTGTGATGGGATCTGGTCCTCCATAACCTTGTTTTCCGGCACAGAGCTGTTTCACGAACAGAATACTGGGTTCCTTGTGGTTTCCTGGATCAAGAAAACATTTCTAAGCAAACATTTCCTAGTCCGAGGGTCACAGGTCGGGATCCTTCCTTTTGGCAGCGCCACACAATCACATAGGACCTGCCGTCAGGGCCTCTGCCTTAGAGCTGGGCCCCGGGCTCTGGGATCTCCCTGGGATCTCCCAGGAATCACTGTTCTCCCAGCCCGGGCCAGCGGGCAAGGCCTGGGCCCTGTCCACCTGATTGGCCCAAGGGGCGAACACTCACCTGTGGTTTCTGGTTTGAGGGCGAGGCCCACCTTCGTCCTGCCCTCCGGGATGTCTTTAATCACAGCCCTGATCTCAGTCACCTTGAGATGAAAGTGCAGAGACTGGCTCCCGCCATGGCCATGCTGGACACCGTCGTGTGTCACAGGAAGGGTCCTGGCCCAGCTGCTTTGAACCAGGTGACCAGAGGGGGTTTGGGCACAAGATGCCCAGAGTCGAGCCTCCTGAGACTCAGTCCCTACACCAGCCAGGCCATGTTGAGGCTGGGCAGACCAATCTTGCAGCCGGGTGCCATGGGGCTAGTTCCCTAGACCAAGTTATCCCACAACCAGAAGAAGCAAGATGAAACATTTACGATAGAAGTTGGTCCAGCTGGACAGGGTGGTGCACACCTGCGATCCCAGCACTGGGGAAGCTGAGGCAGGAGTATCGAAAGTTTGAGCATAGCCTGGGGAATTTAGCAAAACCCTATCACAAAATAAAAATAAAAAGGGCTGGGGATATAGCTCAGTGGTAGAGTGCCCCTGGGTTAAATTCCCAGTACCACAAAAGAAAGAAAGAAGGAAGGGAGGAAGACAAAAGAAAGAAAAAAAGCTTATAATTTAGTATTGGTTTCTTTTTCTTTTTGTTTTTTTTGTTTGAGACAGGGTCTCACTATGTAGTTCAGGCTGGCCTTGAACTCACTATGTAGCCTTCGCTGGCCTTGAACTCATGGTGAGCCTCCTGCCTCAGCCTCCCGAGCGCTGGGATTACATGCATTTGCCACCACACCAGCTTTTGCTATGTTATGAAAAGACAAGAGTAAGACATGGATATTTACGTCAGGAACCACACAATGACCACAGACTGGGTTAGGACAGCAACATGCTGTAGTTCATGGAAAACAGATTCCAACACAGGAAGGGGCAGGCAAACCTCCTGTAGGAAAACCAGAATATTCACACAGGAGGCTGGGTTCACGCGGGGCCGAGTTGGTTGGCAGACGCACTGAGTGTTAAACCGATGTCCACTGGAGACTAAGCAAGGTGGGATTATGCGGCTCAAGCAACTCCGCAGTACACATGTGGACACACAGAAATAGAGTTGCAGCGGAGGTGGCAGCGCACACTCGTACTCCCAGCACTCTGGGAGGCTGAGGCAGGTGGTGCACAAGTTTGAGCCTGGGTGACTCAGCAAGATCCTGTCTCAAAATTAAAAAAAAAAAAAGTGCCAGGCGTGGTGGTGCACACCTGTCATCCCAGCACGTGGGAGGCTGAGGCAGGAGGGTCACCATGAGTTTGAAGCCAGCCTGGGCTACACAGTGAGAGCCTGTCTCAAAACACACACACACACACACACGCGCGTGTGTTGATCTCACACTAACACCGTTTTGTGCAGCTAATAGACTGTACTATCCTTTTGCTTTCCCAAATGCTGGAGGCACAGCCAATTAGCGTAAAGCCAATGAAGCTTCAGGTTCCTTTCCGGGGCCCTCGTGTTTTTATTTGAGATTTCATATTCTTTTTCTCACTATGCTCCTCTCTCTCAGAGCCTGAGTCTGCCGTGGTGAGGTCACACTCTGTTGTGAACCTTTAGGAATGAGTGAGGAAGGACTGACAGCCACGTCAGCCCCCCGTGACGGGGGGAAGCAAACGCTTCCCCGGGTTGGGAGGCCGCTGCATTAAAGGCTCATTGCTTTCTGGGTTGGGTAATTTATAAATATCCAACAAAGAGGACCCTGAATGAAAGACTGTTACATTGGAATGCTCTTCATAATGATTTCACAACGGGTTCGTTTCCCCGCCGTGTGGGCAAGCCGATTCTGCTCGTTTTCTGTGGGATCTCAGCAGTTTGGAGTTAGACTGTGAGGGGCGCTGGGGCGAAGTTTCCTATTTTAGGACCAGAGCACGGCTGTTCGCACGGCTTGTGTGATGTCGCAGGGGCCGCAGGAGGCTCCCGCGTCTCACGCCCGTTAGTCTGCTCTGTCAGAAGCTTTCCCTTTGACCGGCCGCAGTGGCACAGCAAGCCAAGCACAAGGCGCCCTGCCTGCTCTGCTTCAGGACTGACGCCTGCTGCGATGACGCCCTGGTCACCATCCTACAGCAGAGCTGTGCAGAGGCCTGGCCGGGGCGGGGGTGTGGGAGTGGTAGGAAGGGATTCAGAGGAAAGGGGCACTGTGTGTGTGCTCGCTGTGCCGAGAGTATGGAGCACGCATTCACACTTGGGGGCCCAAATCTTGGTCACAGAGGTTCTGCAAGCCAGGGAGGGTGGTGCACACCTGTAATTCCTTGGGTGGCTGAGGCAGGAGGATCTGCAATCTAGAGCCCACCCTGGGCAATTTAGCAAAACCCAGTCTCAAAATAAAAAAGGCTAAGTGTATAGCTCAGTGTGAAGGCCCTGGGTTCAATCCCAGGGTCTTGGGAGAATACTGGAAAACAAACAAGTAAACAAAAAGACAAAAAAATGTGGGTTCTATGCATTACCATGCCCAGCCCGAAATCTTCATTCTGTTGTCCAGAAAGAAAGGAAACCATTTGATCCTAAAAATCAAGACAGCTACTTAGAGGACTGGGTATGTAACTCAGTGGCACCTCCCCTGCCTAGCAAGCACAAGGTCCTGAGTTCAATCCTTGGACCAGAAAAAAAAAAAATCAAAGCAGCTACTTAAATGAGAGTCAATCTGATGGTATTAAAACAGAATACAGGCCAGGTATGGTGGTACACACCTGTAATCTCAGCACTCAGGAGGCTGAGGCAGGAGGATCCCTGCAAATTCAAGGCCAGACTAGTCAACATGGTGAGTTCAAGGCCAGCCTGAAGTACATAGCGAGACCTTGTCTCAAAAAAACAAAAACAATACAAACAAAAATCAGAGAAAACGGAAACCTAGGGATAGGGAATAAATGATGGTGGGTCTGGAGTTCATAGGCATGGGAACTATTAAAGAACACTTAACATCAGACGCACCTTCCAATCCAGGAAGCTGTGGGCCAAGAGGAATGGACTGGAGGAGTCCTAAACTTAGAAGGTGAATCCCCCACAGGTCAGACTGCGTGGGATTACCACTCAAACACCCAGGAAATGGGTAGTGTTGGCTTTTCTGCCAATGTCACATTCTCTCCTGTACAGGCCAGCAGTGCCCCAGCAATGTCTAAGGCAAAGAATCCCTATTTGCTTGCATGAAATAAGGTAATCTAATAACTTTAGCCTTTTCTTTTGAGACAGGATCTGGGTATGCTGCTCAGGCTGGCCTTTAACTTACTATGTAGCCCAGGCTGGCTTCAAGCTCATGGTGACCCCCGGTACCAAAAAGAAAGAAAGAAAGAAAGAAACTAAAGGAAAAACTAAACAAGGGCCGGGGATTTAGCTCAGTGGTTCTGCTGCCTGCCTCCCAAGTGCAAGGTCCCAAGTTCGATTCCCCGTACCAAAAAACCCCCACAAAAAACAGGGAAAAACTAAACAAAACAAAATAAGAACTAGAAAGGAGGAAAAACAGAAAGAAAAAAGATTTTTAAAAAACCCAAAATGTCCAATTCAAGATGTGTCTCTGCTGTCACTGGTAGACAACATGGGGAGACAGAGTCCAGAGCCAAATTGATTAATCCCCAAAAGCTAGCTGCAGCTTCATGTTGGGGGAGTGGATAATCCCAGCCAGCCTGACCCTTTAGTTTCCCTCACTGACTTCCTGCTGACTTGAACTCAGCACCAGCATCAAGGCAGTGGAAGCCACTATATGGAGTCCACCCGCAGCTGTTCTGAGTTCCAAGCTCAGTAGGCCCCAAGATGGCTACCAGCCAATCGCCCTCTCCTGGGTGAGGTCTGAACCCTGATAACTCACCAGCTGCTCAGTCTGTTTTGTCCACTGGTGTGTTTCTCCGTGGAGGCCTCTGGGGTCATCAGTAGTCACTGTTCATCTACAGGTTCAGACTGTAGTTCCCTCTCTGAGAGTCAGGACTCTGGGAGAGAGTGCTGCTTGGTACCTCCCTCCTCCTCATTAAAGTCTCTCTCTTCACTCTCTCTGTAGACTTCCATTCTCGCCTCAGATCCTTCCTGGGTCCTGGGGACCCACTTCCCTTCTCCATCTCTCCTCTCGGAGAAGCTCTTTCTCTGCTGCTCACCACTCTGCCATCTTCCCAGAAGTCCTTTGTTTTGTATTTTGAGACAGCGTCTCACTGTGTAGCTCAGGCTGGCCTTGAACTCACAGCAATGCACCACCATGGCTGGCCAGGGGTCCATGTTAGATTGTTCCAGCCCAACAGTGTTGGGAGCTGGGGTGGCAGCACTGCAAGGGCCATTCAGTGAGGAAGCTAGAAACATGCATTTCCCTTGTGGGAAGCAGCTCAGAATTCAAGGTCAGGGGTAGGCCAGGGCTCAGCTGAGGGCCTTGCCCAGTGTGTGCCAGGCCATGAGTTGCAGGCAGAGAATGGTAAGATAAAGGGTCCTTCTTGGAGCACAGCATTCTGGGAACTGAATGGAGTACCCTTCCCTGGCATTTCTGACCTCTGACTCTCTCCCTCTCTAAAGCCAAATTGTTCCTGGCACCAAAGCACCTAGGTGAGGTCTTGGGACTTGGGAGTGAAGAGTCAGGGCAGAGCCCAGTACTCTCTGGAGAAGGCCAAGAATAATGCCCTAAAAAGAGCTGCAAGAATAGATGCCCTTCATTTCCCTGTCCCTGAAGTTGGAGGGGCACAGGGGAGGTGGAGATCAGACAAACCACCTTCAAGCATCGCAGCATAGAACTGCAGCCTGCTGAGTGCCTGGCCACAGGGTAGCATGCTCCATCTTTCTCCAGCAATCGCTTTCTGCCCTTGCAAACTCCTCAAGGAGCAGACCTGAAGCTTGGCGATAAAGTAAAAGTTCAGCCTTTCTAGGTACTCAGTGGGAGAAAGACCAGCAGAATAAGGAGTGTTCATAACCACTGGAAAGGCAGATGAAATTGTAAATATAAAATAATGTGCACTTGAGGTGTGGTGTTGCATTTCTTGTAATCCCAGCAATCTAGGAGCCTGAGACAGGAGGATCACCAGTTCGAGCCCAGCCTGAGCAATTTAACTACACTGTATCTCAAAAAATTAAAAGGAGCTCAGACTTAGCTCAGTGTGAAGGTTCTGAGTTTGATCTCCAGTGCCACAAAACCGAAGACAGAGAAAAAACAAACACAAAGAAAAAAAAGACATGGAGAGATATTCCATTAAAGAGGACAAATAGAGCTGGAGATATAGCCCAGTGGTAAGCACTTGCATAGCAGGTATGAGGCTCTGGGTTCCAAATCCAGTACTAAACAACAAAAACCTAAAAACAAAGGCGTAAAAAGATGTTCACTATCATTAGCTGAGAAGCACAATAAGCTACTGCTACACATTGTTCAGAATGGCTGGAAATAAGTGATGGCCTGGCATGGTGGTGAGGGAGGAGATGAGGATGTGGCAAATGGGCACATCATGGAGCTCAGAAAAACACTTCCAAAGCCCCGCACTTGGGATCAATCAGAAAGCGCCATCTTCAGTTCCTCTCTGGTGAAAGCAAGCCGATTTTTGATAGGACAGCCTAGGTCTAACGTCAGAACTGAGGACGCAAAAGATAGTGGCTGTTAACTTCTGCCCCCACGGACTCTCTGTTCCACTCCACCCTGCATAGTGCACTCTTTTTCCTACTTTAATTGGCCCGCACCCACTCTGCAGAGCATGTTTCTTTTCCTACCTTTAATAAATGTAAAACCTGGGCCAGGGAGTTAGCTCAGTGGTTCCGCCACCTGCCTCGAAAGCCGAAGGACCCGAGTTCGATCCCTGGTACCAAAAAAGTAAATAAATAAATAAATGTAAAACCTTGCTACCTTTTCTGCTTCTTTTGACCAATTCTTTTTTCAGGACAACAAGGACCTAGACAGAATCTCTGGAAAGCCGACAGCGCCCCCAGAATCCAGGTAAAGGTAGCATGTGCTTATAATCCCTGCACACTCAGAGGATGAGGCAGGACTATCACCAAGAGTTTGAGGCCACGCTGGATTATAGTTCAGCTGGACTGTAGTTCAGCTTGAACTACATAGTAAAACCCCGTCTCAAAGAAAAAAAAATTTTTTTAGGGTAACCTGGACTAAGAATAATTTTTTTGCTGAGTATGGTGCAGCATACCTGTAATTACAGCACTCAGAAGGCTGAGACAGGAGAATTGCTGTGAGTTTAAGGCCAGCCTGAACTACACAGTGAAATCTTGACCAAAATAAACAAACTAACAGCCCCCCCCAAAAAAACAAAATAGGAGACTATGGAGAAAAAATTGTCTCAGTGGAAAACTAAGGCATGTGGAGAGCTCATCCTCTTGGTCTGTTTGGCTTCTTTGTGCTTCTGCTGTCTTTGAACTGTTTTGCATTCTGTAATTTGTAAATAACTGATAGCAATGCAAATAATTGTTTTTTTCCAGAACTGGAAGTTGTACCCTTGAGCTATATCTCCAACTCATTTTTTTCAATTTTTTTTTTTTTTTTGAGAGTTTCTCTAAGTGAGTAAGTTGCCCAGGCTTGAGTTTACAATCCTATTTCTCCCAGAGTACTGGGATTGCAGGTCTGCACCACCATACCCAGCTAATTCTTGCATCATACACATGCAAATAATTTCCTTCTTCCTTTTCTCTCCACTCCCAGGAAAAAACAAGTTTCATATACACTTCTTTGTTTTTCTTTTTTTGGTTTTTTGAGATAGGGCTTTGGTGTGTAGGCTAGGCTAGCCTCCTCCTGCCTCAGCCTCTCAAATGCTGGATTGCATATCCATTTTAGTTTTCCTGATCTATGTACGTGTCTGATCTTTAAATTCTCCATTGAACCTTATGTTTTGTTTTGGAGATAAGATCTTCTAGTTCAGGCCTGGCCTGGAATTTACTATACAACTTAAACTGGACTTTTTTTTTGCATTTAAAAATGTTTTTATTGGTACACTTTAGATACACATACTGATAACATTAATTATAGGGAATTTGTACCTGTACATGATATATTTTGTTTCTCTTTTTTTTGGTACTGGGAATCGAAGTCGGGTCCTTGCACTTGTGCAGCAGGCGGTGAAACCACTGAGCTAAATCCCTGGCCCTATTTTGATTCTTTATATCCCCATCTCCCTCCCCCCCCTTTGACCCCTCTTACTTTCCTAATTTACAAAAGCATTTTTCCCTTATATTCTTTTTTTCTTGTCCCTTCTTTGCTTTCCCCGGCCCACTCCCTTGTTCCATTTCTCATTTGAACATTTTCTTCTCATTTCCCAATATCTACTATAGATTTTGGTCCTTATTTACACTTTCGGTTTCTCACTCCAAGGAAAGTGTGATATTTAAATACATGTGTTTCATGGAATTCATGAAATAGAGTCAGAAAGATATCTAGGAAATTAGAAATTCCATTGAAGGTATAGGCAGCACAATGAGCATGTGAGGACAGAATATCATAAATAGAAGACAGGATTGCAGTTAGTGATCATGAAAATAAAGATTTCTGAAAATAGCAAGGGACTATGAAAAATCAATCCAACAGGTGCTAAATGATGCAAAGAAGAATAACATAAGATTGATCAGAGTCAATGAAAAAGCAGGTGATACCAAAAATGACAAAAAACCTGTTCACAGAAGTAATGCCAGAAAACTTCTCAAGCATGAAAAAAGCATTTGACATGCAGATAAGTGTGGCATATAAGATTCCAATTAGCCATGTTTAAAAAAAATCTACACCAAGGCATCAGCAGTTAGAACCATCAGTGTTAATGGTCTCAATTCACCAATCAAAAGAAACAGACTGGCAGAATGGATCCAGAAGCAAGATCCAACAATATGCTGCATACAAGAAACATACTTCATTCAAAAAGAAACTCATAGACTGAAAGTCAAAGGATGGAAAACAATACTCCATGTGATAGGAACCTGGAAAAAAGCAGGGATAGCTATTCTATTTGCAGACTAAGTGGACTTCAAAACAAGACTGATTAAGAGAGACAAAGAACATCACTACATCCTGGTAAAGGGAACAATCCAAGAGGAAGAGATAATAATCATAAATATATGTGCAGCAAATAGCACCCAACTATATAAAACAAATACTAATGGACATGAAAAAAATCATATAAGCACTCATAATTTTAACGGGGGACCTCAATACCCCACTGTCACAAATAGACCAACTAGACAAAAAATCAACAAAGAAATATCTGAACTGAAACAAATTTTTGAACAAATGGACTTAGTAGGTGTCTACAGAGCATTCCACTCCACAACATCAGAATACACATTCTTCTCAGCTGCACATGGGACATTCCCCCAAATAGACCACATACTAGGTCATAGAACATGCTTAAGCAAATGCAAAAGCATTGAAATTATTCCATGCATATTATCAGGTCATACTGCAATGAAATTAGAAATCACTGGCAAAAGAAACCATAGGAACTTCATAAACACAGGGAAATTAAATAACACTCTCCTGAATAACCAATGGTCACAGATGAAATTAAAGAAGAAATTAGACAGTTTCTACAATTAAATGATAATGCCAATACAAAATACTGGAATGTATGGGGTGCAAAGAAAGCAGTCCTATGAGGGAAATTTTAAGCAGTGACTTCCCATGTCAGGAAAACAAAGTGGGCTCAAATAAAAAATCCAATGTTGAGACTCAAGCTTCTAGAAAAAAGAGTAAATCAAGCCCAAAAATAATATAAGGGAGGAAATTATAAAGATCAGAGCAGAAATTAATGCAATGGAGACTAAGAAAACAATACAAAGAATCAATGAATCAGAGTTGGTTCTTTGAAAGATTAAATGAAATTGACAAACCCTTAGCCAACCTTATCAAAAAAAGGAAAGAGGGGCCAGGGATTTAGCCCACTGGTTCCACAGCCTGGCTGGAAAGCACAAGGTCCCGAGTTCGATCCCCAGCACAAAAAAACAAAACTAAAGGTATATTAAATGGACAAAAACTGAAAGCTTTCACTCTAAAATCAGGAACAAGACAAAGATGTCCACTGTCACCACTCCTATTGAATATAGTTCTGGAAACATTGGCCACAGCAATTAGACAAGAGAAAGAAATAAAGGCATAAGGACAGGAAAGAAGGAAGTTAACTTATCGTTATTTGTGGATAACATGACACTCTACATAGAAGACCTCAAAAACTCCACCAAAAGACTTCCAGATTTGATAACCAAATTTCAGTGGCATAGCTGCATACAAAGTCAACACTCAAAAGTCAATAGCCTTCCTATACACAAGTAACAGACTCATGGAGAGAGAAATTAGAGAAACAATCCCTTTCACAATCACATCCAAAAAATGAAATACCTAGGAATCACGCTAACAAAGGAAGTAAAAGACCTTAACATTGAAAACTACAGTACACTGAAAAAGGAGATTGAAGAGGATATCAGAAAATGGAAAGATAACCCTTGTTCTTGGATAGGGAGAACCAATACAGTGAAAATGGCCATACTTCCAAAATTTATACAGATTTAATGCAATCCCAATCAAAATCCCAACAGCATATTTCACAGACTAGAAAAAACAATCCTAAAATCCATTTGTAACCAGAAGAGACCTAGAATAGCAAAGGCACTTCCAGACAAAAAAGGCAAACACAATCCCTGACTTTAAATTATACTGTGAAGCTACAGTGATAAAAACAGCAAGGTATTGGAAAAAGAACAGACCTGAGGATCAATGGAACAGACTAGAGGATACAGAAAGAACTCCAGAGGCACTCAACCACCTTATCATTAACAAAGGAGCCAAACGTCTTCACTGGAAGAAAGATAGCCTCTTTAATAAATGGTACTGGAGGGCCAGGGATTTAGCTCAGTGGTTCTGCCACCTGCCTTGCAGGCACAAGGTCCTGAGTTCAATCCCTGGTACCAAAAAAAAAAAAAAATGGGGCTGGAAAAACTAGCTTTCCACATGCCAAAGATTGAAACTAGACCCATATATTTCACTATGCACTAACCTAAAATCAAAATAAATCAAAGATCTAAATATTTAGACAGAAACACTAAATCTGCTGGAAGAGAGAATAGGTAGAACCCTAGAGGACACAGGAGCAGGCAAAGACTTCATGAACAAAACACATGGGAAATACTACAAAGAATCAATAACTGGGATCTCATCTTATTAAAAAGCTTTTGGCCATGCAGGCAGAGTGGTCCCGGGCTGACTGAGCCCTGCTCAGTCTGGCTCACTATGCCCACTTGCCACCAGGAGACTGTGAGGACCCCCCAGGCAAGCCCACCAGCTGCCAGCTTAGCCTCATGGGCGACTGCAACAACAGCCCCCCATTCCCTAGCCTCTTGGCTGTACAGCTACTTGTATCCACACTACAGAGGTACGGGGGGCATAAAGGCCATTGTCACAAGCTGCAGAAGTGAACAACAGAAAGAGGACCTCTCTCAGGCTCCCTGTTGAAAACTGAAGCCCCCTCTGGGCCGGGGATTTAGCTCAGTGGTTTCACTGCCTGCCTCGCAAGCGGAAGGACCCAAGTTCGATCCTCAGTACCAAAAAATAAAAATTAAAAAAATCCTGAAGCCCCCTGGAAAAGGGAAGAGAATCTCTGCAATAAAGGCACACCAGACCACCGTATTTAGTAAGTTGGAGGGATCATCAGCTCCCATCGGAACCTGGACTGTCTTCAGGGTAAAGGCAGCTGGAACCTGGAATAGAACTTTGCAGAGTTCAACCCTACAGGAGGACAGGGAGCTCAACTTGGGGCTTGCAGCCAGAAATCTGCCTGAATCTCAGGGGTCTGTGACTGGCCTGCTGAGACTCATTGACTTATAACTGCACACTGCTGCCCACGTTGTCTATTGTGACAGCAGAGACATACCCTGAAGGAAGCCCTTCACTTTTTATTTTTTATTTGTTATTTTCAAAATTACCACTATTTTTTTGCTCTTATTTTTAATTTTTTTC
>NW_004624805.1:7013730-7034448 GCF_000247695.1 Heterocephalus glaber
AGATCGAAGTGGATTAAAGATCGAAATATTAAGACAGAAACACTAAACTTGCTGGAAGATAAGTTAGGTAGAACTCTTGATGACATTGGCATAGGAAAAGACTTGATGAACAAAACCTCAGTAGCATGGGAACTAGTACAGAGAATCAAACACTGGGATCTCATCTTATTAAAAAGCTTGTGCATCAGACTTTTGGCATCTCGCAGCACAGCACATCGCAGTGAGGCCTATTGAGACCTCTCAAAGCCTGCTGCAGGGTGAAGATGGCGGTCACTGTGAGAACTTTGCAACTTTGTTGGTGCGAGTGTAGACTGGTGCAACCACTGTGGAAATCAGTATGGAGATTTCTCAGAAAACTAAAACTAGTGGTTCCATTTGACTCAGCTATACCTCTTCTTGATATCTTCCCAAAAGAATTAAAAGAATCATACCACAGCAATATATGTACACCCATGTTTACAGCAGCACAGTGTGTAATAGCTAAATCTTGGAAACACCCCAAATGCCCACCAACTGATGAATGGATAAAGAAGATGTGGTTTTTTAATACAATGGAGTACTACTCTGCCATAAAGAAGGATGAGCTTCAGACATTTATAGCTAAATGAATGGACCTTGAGACCATACTCTTAAGTGGAATAAATCAGACACCCATGTGTAAATACCTCATTGTTTCTCTGGTGTGAGAAACCAAAGGTGGAAATAAGGACTGATATGTATAATGGATGTTGGGAAATGGGAAGAAAGTGTTCACAGGGAAGGGGAACAAGAGAGGAGGGAGGGAGGGAGGGAGAAAGGAAGGGACAAGAAAAAAGTGAAAATAGAAGGAAAAATGGAAACAAAGCTTTTGTGCACAGGGAGGGGAGGGGGCTTGAGGGGGGAATGGGATAAAAGAAAGCAAACTAACAAAAAATCATGGACTCCTAATTCTCAACTTTTAGTTTCCCTCTCCTTTTTTTTTTTTTTTTTTGAGGCAGGGTCTTGTTATGTAGCAGAGGCAGCCTTGAATTTGTGGCAATCGTCCTGCCTCAGTCTCCCACGTGCTAAAATTACAGATATGTGCCATCATGCCCAGTTTAATTTTTAACTTTAAAAATGCAAATTTATTTACTTTTGAGACTGTTTTATTTCATAGTTCAGGCTGGGCTTAAAGTCGCAGCAATATTCCTGCCTTAGCCTCCCAAGTGCTAAAAATACAAATTCAGCCAGGTGTGATGGTGCTTGGGTGTAAACACAGCACTCTTGAGGTAGGTTATTAGGGATGAGACAAAGGAGACCATGGAGCAGAATGTGTCAAAGGCCATAAATACCTAGAGGCCAGGAGCAGAACACAGGGCCCAGCATTACTCCAAGGCCACTGAGCTCTGCACATGGAACCAATCAGAAAGTGGTATTTTCAACCCCTCTCTTTTCCTGGTGCCACGGATTAAACTCAGGACCTTGCATTTGCTAGGCAGGTGGCCGCACCCCTGAGCTAAATCCACAGCCCATCAACCCATTTTGACACAGGGTGTGTGATATGTGGCCCTCCAAAAAATATCAGGGAAATATGACCCTCAACCTGCTAGACGTCTGACAAGCTGAGTTCCTGTTCTCTAAAATCGAAGAAGGAATTCTAGGTACAACAGAGGTTAAGAGTAGGAAGAATTTATTGAAAGATAACTTTTAAAACAGAAAGAGCCTGGAAAGTGGGTGGCCCACGAACCTCACTTCTCAAGGGATTTTTGTAAAGCAAAACCACGAGGTGAGCCAGGTGTAAGGGGGGACAAAACTAAGGTCACCTAACAAGATTACACGTATAGTTGCTGAGGTAGTATTGATTAAATGGGGGGCAAATTGGGAAGCACCTTAGGTAGCAAGAACGACCTAGGACTTTCTTGGGAAGGAGTGGAGGAGGGAGTTTTGGTCCCCACCCTGTGATCATGCCTGTTTAGAATATCAATCACTGCTGTTCAAGCCCAGGGGAAATGTGTCCGTGTAGTCAATTCCCTCCGGAAGCCTGGCTTTTAAGGAATCCACCTCCAGCCACAGTAGTGTGATGTGCTCTTTCTTCTGCTTTGACGTCTTTGAGGGCCCAGCCTTGTCTGACCGCCTATAATATTTCTAACTAACTTAGCTGTCTATGATAATTTGAATCTGGCTCTGTTTGCAGGACCAATCAGAAAACTGTTATTTTCAATCCTTCTATACGTCTGGTGAGAAGCCAAGCCAGGCTTCCCATAGGACACATTAAATCTAGCACCAGGCCATGGGTTGTTTTTTTTTTTTTCTTTCGAGACAAAGTTTATGTACTCCAGGCTGGCCTTGAACTCACAGTGATCCTCCTGCCTCAGTCTCCCCAGGGCTGGGATTACAGGCATGTGGCACCATACCCAGCTCATTCCCAGTGTTTTCAGCCAACTGCAGTTTCTAGCAAACATGCCACCCACAGCAAACCACTGGGAGCTACAAATGGGTTGTGCTGTCCATGGACAAACAGAACAGAATGTTGTAAAGAAGAGCTGAAACAGTGTGAGACCCTCTCAGTGGTTGCCAGAGGGTCTGATAACATCTATACGTCGGCATTGGCAGTTCTGAGAAATTTAGCCTCATGTGTTTTCCCTGTCCTCTACGCGACTGACCCCTTTGCAGATCCAATAAAACTCTCTGCCTTTTTTTTGTTTTGGCGGCCAGACAGCTTTGCCCATCTCAGCCTGCCTGCATCCAGGTAGACTACACCTCGTGACCAGTGGCCTTTACATAAGCCTGCTCCAGTGCTCTCATTCTTGTGCCGTTTGTCACAGTAAGTTTATGATAGGACAATTGTCCCAATACCTTTTTGCATGAGGGGAGAAGCCAATCCTGAAATTTTTTCTTTAAAAAAAAATTTTTTTTTGAGACAGGGTCTTGCTATGTAGCCCAGGCTGTCCTCTAACTCACATTGATCTTCCTGCCTTGGCCTCCTGAGTGCTAGGTTTTGGGCATGTGCCACCACACTGGCTTAAGTGTTGTTTTTGTTTTGTTTTGTTTTGTCTTGAGACATGGTCTCATCCAGGCTGGCCTTGAACTCACTATGTAGCCTAGGCTGGCCTCAAATTTGTGGTGATCCTCCTGCCCCAGCCTTCCCAGTGCTGAGGTTACAGGTGTGCATCATGACACACCATTTAATTAGTGTGTGTGTGTGTGTTGTTTGTTTTGAGCCAATCCAAACATTTTGGATACAAAAGAGCCCTTTCTCTGATCCTCAGGGCTGCTGTGAATCTGTTCACCAGCTCACTCTTGCCCTTTAGAACTTTCCTCTTTTCTGCTTTCAATAAATATACAACCTTCTTACCTTTTCTGCATTTTTTTTGGTCCAATCCTTTGTTCAGGACACCACAAACCTAGAGAGAAGCCCTCCTTGAGTCCCTCCATTTGGCAATATGAGAAGCTGAGGCAGGAGGATTGCAAGTCCAAACCCAGGCTGGGGCTGGGCTTGGTGGTACATGCCTGTGATCCTAGCACTTGGGAGGCTGAGGTGGGAGGACTGCTGCAAGTTTGAGATCAGCCTGGGATGCAGAGCAAGTTCAAGGCCAGCGTAGACTACGTAACTGACAGGTCCCCCAAGTTGGACCCTGGCCCAAGCAGACCCACTTCCACAGGAGCACAGAGATAACAAGAAGCCAGCAGCCACCCTGCTGCTCTCACCACCGTCCTGTTTATCAGCCAGCCCCAGGCCCATCACCAAGGGGACTTAAATTTTCCACCCTCACCACCAGTACCCCCTCCCCTACCTAAACGCCCCCATATCAACCACACACACCCTTCTCTCAGGACCAATGGCCTTTTCACCCTTGGCCCATCTGCACCCAGATGGCAATAAACTCATTGCATGTTGCTTAGACTTTGCCTGCCTTGGTGGTCTCCATCGTGCCTCTGTCTGACCTTACAATAACGAGACCCTGTCTCAGAACAAACAAACAACCAGGCAACTTAATGAAATCCTATCTGAAAATAAAAAACAAAAAAGGACCAGGAACCAGTTGTGATGGTGCACACCTATAACCCCAGCATCGAGGAGGCTGAGGTAGGAGGATGGAGGCAAGTATGAGGCCAGCCGGGAGGACATGGCAAGACCCTGACTCAAACAAAAATTTTTTTTAAGGGCTGGGGATGTAGCTCGGTGTGAAAATTGCATACGAGAGAAATTTAAGACAGGGTGTAGTGGTGCATACCTATAACCCCAGCACTTGAGAGGCGGAGTCAGGAGGATGAGAAGAGTTCGAGGCCAGCCTGGGCTACATAGCAAGAGGCTTGCAAGTGTAAGTCCTTCCTGGGCAACTTAGGATGACCTTATTTCAAAAAAAAAAAAAATGAAAAGAAAACAACACACACACACACAGAGGCACAGATAATACAGCTGGAGCTACAGGACCATTTCCCTGCATCGCCAGAACCTGGTTAATGCCCCAGGGCCAACCTCCTGACCTTTGTCCTAAAGCCTACTGCTCAGAGGCAGAGAAAATAAAGACAAAGACCCCTTGGGCCTCCACACAAAGACACTTGTGGGTCAGCTGCTGCACAAAGACATTTGCGCATCAAATGGTCTGGCAGGACCTATATATAGTAAGTAAGCTTTCTTCACTGGGAACGGGCTGAGGGTTCACGCATGCGCATTGCATCTCGTAGGCCAACAATTAGAGTACATTATGGGAAGGGCCGTGTGCATTATGGGAAGGGCCGTGCACTGTAGCTACAGCAACTACTTAGCGCTGCCAGTCACGCTGTCAGTCACGTTCTGGGAGACCCAGTGAGAGGCTCCCTCCATCTAGCACATTTTAAATTCTTAAAGCCTATGCACCCAAGTGCTCCTGCCACTTTCCCTTCTGCTGACCTGAGCCTGCTCACTGAGTACCATCGCCTAATTAAACTTCATCCAGCGTTGCCTTTTCTTCCTTACCTTACGTCCAATTCTTTGTTCTTTGCACACAAGGCCCTGGAAACCCTTCCCTGGACCCCATCGCACATGGCAACCCCCTGATAAAATTGGGCTCCGGGCTGGGGTTACAGCTGAGGGCATTCTCCATGCTTGCCTAGCAGGCTCAAGCCCTGGATTCAAACCCCAGTTCTGCCAAACACGTGAAAAGAAGGAAACAGTGAAAAGAAGGGGCTCAGTGGGTTACCACAAAATAAAATCAAATCACCCTGGAAGTAGCACCCTGGCTCAGATCCCAGACCACAGCCTCTGACTGTAACTCAAGTCTACAGCTGAGACCCAGCTTTCAATGCTAGGTGAGCAGATGGCAGCAAGTTGGAGATTGTATTTCTGTGCTGCTGAACTGAAAAATGACTGCATCCAATGGTAGAATAGTTAGAAGTAAGTGTGGAAATGCAGAAAAAATAAATTGAACCCATGGTACTAATACTTGTTTGCTTGGTTTAAGTTTTGTGGTACATAATTGTATACCTTGCATATATTATTATGTAGGGTTTTTTTTGTTTTGTTTTGTTTTTTGAGTCAGAGTCTTGCTATGTAGTCCAGGCTACAATGATCCTCAAATTTGCAATGATCCTTCTGTCTCAGGCTCCTGAGTGCTGGAATTACAGGCTTGTACTAGCATGCCGAGCATTATTTTATATTGAAAACAATTTAAAAAAAAATAGAGACTTACTACGTAGGCCAAACTACCCTTGAATTTACCATCCTCCTGCTTCAGTGTGGTGAAAATCCTTTAAACCTCTGGGCGGGGTGGCACACACCTGTAATACCAGCATTTGGGAGGCAGAGGCAGGACAATTGCCTTGAGTTTCAGGCCAGAATGGGCTACGGGAGTTCAAGGCCAATCTGAACTGCAAAGTGAGATTTTGTCTCAAACAAAAAAAAATCCTCTGAACACTAGCAAAAGTAACTCTTTTTTGGCAATACTGGGGATTGAACCCAGGGCCTTCACACTGAGCTATATCCCAATATTTTTTATTTTAATTTTGAAACAGGTCTCACTAAGTTGCAGAATTGCCCAGGCAGGATTCGTATTTGCAATTCTCCTGCCTCAGCCTCCCAGAGTGCTGGGATTACAGGCCTGTGTCATCATACCCAGTTCCAATTCTGAGAAATCATAAACTCATTATCTATTACAAATAAGTTATGGTTTTCTTTAAAATGAGCTTTGTTTCAACACATTATCTGTCTACACATAACTGCAAAAAAAATTTAAGAGATTTATAGGTAATTTTTGTTTGTTTTGCAATACTAGGCATTGAACCTAGGGCCTTCCCGCTGAGCTACATCCTACACCCCTTCCAAAAAAAGGTTTTTTGAGACAGGGTCTCACTAAGCTGCTCAGGCTGGGCTCAGTCATAGGTACTTTCTTTTCATTGATTTTCCTGGCTGGCTACACCAAAATGTTATTGGGTAGCTCCTTTTAAAAGTGGCTCACTGCTGTGGTTGGTGGCATACCCCTGTAATCCCCAGCACTTGAGAGGCTGAGAACAGGAGGATCACCAAGAAATGGAGGCCAGCCTGAACTACATAGGGAGACCCTGTCTCAAAACAAAAACAAAACAAAATAAGTGGCAAATAACCATTACATGGTTACTGGGTTTGGGTTGCTCTTCTCTCCTCCTGGAGTTGGATTCTATGTTCTCATGTTCAACAAAGAATTGAGGGAAACAAGCAAAAAGCAGTGGTCAAGTTTATTTGAAGAAGTAAAAGTGGGGAGTGAGGGAGACAGTGGCTCTGTAGAGCGAGCTTGGGCCGAGTAAAAGAGGAACAAACAAGATTAAAGTCCACCCTGGAGAATGTAAAGCAGACTGTCATGAGGAAAGCCAAGACAGCAAGCTCTCCTTGGTGTCTGAATCTTTTACTGTCCAAATCTCAAGGAAACCCAGGAGAACATCTACATCCAGGCCCTGAGAGGCGGTGCTGGGATCCCATGCTTCAGGCCGACACCAGGTCTAGGACATTCTATTGGTAACTTGCTCAGAAGTCCAAGTGCGGGCTTTAGGAACTGCTCTGCACATGTGTCCTTCGATCTTGTAATTAACAGGTGAGGTCTACTTTCCTAGCCAGCTTTGTCACACCCTAATCTCCTAGGGCAAGATGGTTTTGAACTCACTTTGCCTCAAATTTGCCTGAGTCCTCCTGCCTCAGCCTCCCAAATGCTGGGATTACAGGCGTGCCACCACCATGCTGGCTCAGCAGACTGGCTTCTAATCCAAGAGCTGTTTGCCTCATCCTCTGGAGTCTGGGATTGCACACCTATGCCACCATGCATGATTCTTTTAAAAGGGGTTAGATGAATTGTTTTGTTTTGTTTGGCTTTTGAGACAGGGTCTCACTATGTAGCCCAGGCTGGCCTTTAATTTGTAGAGATCCTCCTGCCTCAACCCCCCGAGTGCCGGGATTACAGAAATGCACCACCACATCCAGCTGAGTTTTTCAAAAATTAATGGAGGAGTTATTTAAAACAGTTTTGGATTCACAGATAAATTGATGAGATTTCAGAGTGAGTTAAATATGGTTTGCCCTGCAGTCCCAAATCACGCAGGGTTTTAACCACAAAGTCACAAATTGTGGTATCAAGAGGGAAACTGGAAGGAATTATGGAGTTTGGAGGGTGGTGGCGCTGGCTTTTTTTTTTTTTTGTAGTGCTCGAGAATGAACCCAGGGCCTTCGTTAATCTCCAGCCCTTTCTATATTTCATTTTGAGACAAGGTCTTACCTACTAAACTGTCCAAGGCTGGGTTTGGATTTGCCATTCTGCTGCCTCAGCCTCCCAGAGTGCTGGGATTTGGGTGGGAGCCCCCAGGCCACTTCCTTTGAGTTATGATAACATTACTCCCTAGGGTGGATCCTGGGGGCTTTATAAGAGGGAGAGAAATGGGAGCCCACCAGCCAGAGGTGTTCACTGCACCAGGCTCTTGCTGTGTGACACCCAGCATCTGACAGAAGGAAGGACATAGCTCGGGGACCTCGGACCTCGGACCTCGGACCTCGGACCTCCGACCTCCAAAAGGGGGAGTTAAGTCAGTTTTTTCTTCTTTTTTTTTTTTGGTACTGGGGATCAAACTCAGGTCCTTTTTTTTTGGTACTGGGGATCAAACGGGAAACCACTGAGCTAAATCCCCGGCTCCAGTTTCTTCTTTGTAAAGCCAGCTTCCTGGGACATTTTGTTATAATTATGTGAAGTGAACCCATATACCCGTCCTCTGGTAACTCTGCCTTTATTAACTTGTTACAGTACTGTGGTAATTACAATCAATATGCCAATATAGACACGTCTAACTCAAGTCAGTATGATTCGGAGTCTCTAAGGTTTTGCGATTTCTGGGGATTAAAACGATGACCTCTTCCCTGAGCTACATTCCCAGACTCTTTTAAATTTTTAGTTAATTAATTAATTAACTTTGTGACAAGGCCTCTTTTGTTTCTGGCTGACCTGGAACTCACTATGTAGCCCAGGCTGGCCTGGAACTTGCAGTAATCCTCCTGTCTCAGCCTCCCAAGGGCTGGGATCACAGATGTGTGCCACCATGCCTGGGCCTTTTTAAGACTTATTTTTTATTTCTGAGACAGGTTCTTGCTAAGTTGCTTAGTCTAGGTTTGCATTTGAGATTCTCCTGCCTCAGCCTCCCAGAGTGCTGGGATTGCAGGCAGGCACTGCCACTCCCAGCCAGCACCATTGTCTTGACTCCTTGAGTGTGCGGTATCTATCTTTTTTTTTTTTTTAGCAAAACATGTATCGGTACATTTTAGATATACATAAAGATAACATTCCTCATAGAGAATTTATATCTTTACATAATATATCTTGATTCTTCTGGGCTATCACTGTTGCTTTGCACCAAGGGTGCTTCTGTAGGCCCAGTAAAAAGATAAAGAACATGGTGTATTACGAAAATAACCTGTATACTTGGGACCTCTGAAAAGGTCTCAGGGAGTTTCCAGAAGTCTGGGGGTCACATTTTGAGGATCACTAGACTAGGAGAGGGAGAACATCCAAGAAAATTTTATGGCAACAAAATTGAGTTTGGTATATAATAGGTCTTTTTGAGGCGGGGATACTGGAGATTGAACTCAGGACTTGCGCTTGTGAGGCAGGCAGCAGAACCACTGAGCTAAATCCCCGGCCCTATAATAGGTCTTTTGGTGCCAGGCATGGTGGGGCATGCCTGTAATCCCAGCACTCAGGAGGCTGAGGCAGGATGATTGCAGCGAGTTCAAGGCCAGCCTAGGCTACATAGTGAGACCCTGTCTCAAAAAAAAAAAAGTACAGACTGGTGATGCCAGGAGAAGCAGGTTAGAAAAGAAGAGAGGTTGATGGCCTTTTTTTTTTTGCAAGATAAGATCTTGCTATGTAATCCAGGCTGGTCTTGAACCCATTATGTAGCTCAGGCCGGCCTCAAACTCACGTGATCCTCCTGCCTCAGGCTCCCAAGTGCTAGGATTACAGGCGTGTGCCACCAGGCCTGCCCAATTGATGGGGTTGATCAGGTCAGGAGACATGATTTTTAATGGGCTTTGAAGGATTGGCAGTTTAGAAGAACGAAGGGAAATGCTTGCTTCAAGTGCACAAATGAACAAAACTCTGACCAGTCATCTTGGCTATGGGAAAGGCAATTAACGAACAAAGCTGGGCTTTAGTTCCCTTGTGGTTTTGTGTATTAATCCAGTGGTCTGGATTATTTGCAAGCTCATGGATGTGTTGTTTCAGTCTTTCACGCAGACCCGTGTGGCAGCACACGCCTGTAATCCCAGCACTCTGGGATCCTGTGGCAGGAGCATCGAAAGTTCGAGCCCAGCCTGGGCAATTTAGCGAGTCCTGTCATAAAAATACGTATAAAACCGGGCTGGGGATGTAGGTCAGTGCGAAGGCCCTGGGTTCAATACCCAATACCTAAAAAAAAAAAAAAAAGAATATTTACGCAAGTCTGAGACAACTCGAGGTGAAACATTTCTGAGGAAAACACCATGCTGACGAATTGTTGTCAGCAGTCCCACAACTCCGCCTGTGCGGTGCCTTTTGAGCTCTGCGAACTGAGATCTCGACAAGTGAATGCCACTCTGCATCCCTGGGTGGGTAGGTCGACTTCCGCGGCCTTCGAAATCGCAGGAAGCTAGGCTCCCAGCGCTTGCCGTAGTTTGGAATCTACCATTGCCTTCCGAGGGGGCATTGGCCGGTAGCGGGAGCGGACATCCGGAGAGCTTGTATTGGGCAAAGCGGTCGCTGGCGGGGATGATTGACTTATTGAGCCTGTGATCGGCGCGCTCTCGTACCCTTCCCTCAGGGCGGCAGCGGCCCAGGTGGCGGGGCTCCTTGCGGAGGCGCGCGCTCGGCTCCCCCCGCGTCCGCGCGCGAGTTGCGGCGGCCGGCGGGAGGCGGCCTCGGCGCTCAGTAATGGCAGCGCGGTGAGCGGGGACGCGAGCTGACAGCCGCCGCCGCCGCCCACCTTCCTCGCCGGGGCTCGTCCTGCGCTCCTCCGGGTGTCTCCCCTCCCCTTGCCCCTGTCCCTTGTCCTGCTTCTGCAGAAGGTAACGCCGCCAAGGGTTGGGGAGCCGGGCTGCAGGCGCCGGGAAACTTCCCTTCACGGTTCCTGGGTGGCGGGGATGGAGGAAAGGAGTTGGGGGCCGGAGGGCGCAGGGAAGACGGAAGAGAGGGAGAGGCCGGTCAAGGTGGTGTCCTGTCAGTGACCTCGCATCCCCGGGGCCCTGACCCGTAGCCCCGCCACCTAGGGACCGGATCCCGGCCTCCCCGATCCGGCCCTCGCCGTCCTCCCTCGGCCCCATTTTCCTGCCAGAGAGGGAAGGTGAGGTGCGTGTGCTGCTGCTGATTTCCGAGCCCACACGGGTGCAGAAGTCCTTGTTGTTGGGGTGGTAGTGGTGGCATCAATCCCATACATCCTCACCACGAGTATTTTCACTTTTGTTTTCTCAGACAGCAAAGATCGATAGGTTTGGGGAGGAGGATTCTGTGCATGCGAGAGCTCCTGTCTCAACACTTAAGGGCTGGTGAAATAAGATCCTCAGACTCTCAGGCTTGCTTACACACTATGAGAGTCTGGGTCATTCATTTCCTGCCATTGCGGGCATGCAAATACAACATCTGTGGGGTGTAGAGTGTGTATTGAGTTTTCCCCTCTTCCTCGATGCTGTGAATCTGTTCTCTAGCTCACTCCTGCCCTTTAGAACTTTCCTCTTTGCTGCTTTCAATAAATATACTCAAAATTACTAAAAATTGTTAGCAGTTGAATTACACTACTTTGGAAGTTTAAATTTGAAGGTAACCAGAAAATATTAACATTCACTATCAACTCTGGGTTTTTAGTAGTATAAAAATCTTTGAGCCAGACCTACCATGTATGAACAGACTACTGTGTTCATAGCAAAGTATGAGGAACGATGGCTGTTCTGTTTCCTATACCTTTTCAAGACAGACAAATGAACTGATTAGTTATTCTCTAGCTCTTTGGGCCACAGCCAGTATTTGGAAGATCCTCCCAAAAGAGTCACAGATGATATAACAATTGTGTGTGCACAGTATTTTGTTTTTGTCTTTGTCTTTTTTGTTTGTTTGTTTTTTGAGGCAAGGTCTCACTGTGTAGCCCAGGCTGGTCTTGAACTCACAGCAGTCCTCCTGCCTAAGCCTCCAGGGCGCTGGGATCACAGGTGTGTGCCACCACATCTGGTCGAGTGCATAGTGTTTTCAGTTATGTTTTTTTTTTCAGATACTCTGTATGAGTTGAGAACATCACTAAAGTGTGCATTATATCTTTTGAATAGTTGTTTATTTGCGGTACTGGCGATTGAACCCAAGGCCTTCACGCCGTCAGCTACATCCTCAGCCCTTTTTTTATTTCGAGACAGGATCTCACAAAGTTACCTAAGGTGGGCTTGACTCGTGATTTTCCAGCCTCAGCCTTCCAGTGTGCTGGGATTACAGGTGTGGGCTACCAAAGGGGCCTCTCCTGAATATTTAGATGTACATGTGCATCTAAATACTCTATCACCCATCCTCTCTGGTGACTTTCAATATTTTATATATATGAGGATAGTTTATCCATGTCTTTTGTCCTCATGAGTAAGTTATTAAACTAAATGTGGATCTCCTTTAAGTTAGTTTTGCCGCATTTATTAAGCACTCAATCCATGTGCCAAGCAATATTATTGCAAGCGTTAGAGATACAACATAAGTCAGGTGCCCTCTTGCAGCTGCACTTCTGCTTGGGGAAGGAAAGACACACACATACACACACACAAATAATCTGGAGAGACTGAGTGCTATGAAGAAAATAAAGTATGGAAATGTGATGGGGAAGGTTATGTCAGATAATACAGTGTTGTCTGGGAAGGCCTTTTCCAGGTGACCTTTGACCTGATGAAGATTCTGGCCTTTGGCGTTTTGTTTTGTTTTGAGACAGGATATCCCTGTATAGTACAGCCTGGCCTTGAACTCCCAGCAATCCTCCTGCCTCAGCCTCTACCCTCCCAAGTGCTAGGATCACAGGCGTGCATCACCATGTCCGCATCACCATGCCTGGCGTGCATCACCATGCCTGGTGGAGTCTAGCCTTTGGAAATTCTGGAAGGTATTTCTTTCTGAGGAAACAGTGCTTGGAAAAACCTTGAGCTGATATCAGTCTTGGGTCTAGCAAGGCCGGAAACAGCTCAATTAAGGTGGATCTTGGTGAGAGAACTTCATATCTTACTGTCTGAAGGAGTTTGCTTTTAATCCTTAAAGTACACTGAAAAGCTCTTGGAATCTTTATCAGTGCTGGGAGTATTTGGTCTGATTTACCCTTTGACATTAGCTTGGAGAGAGACAGAAAAGCAGGGAGAGGGACAGACAGTGGTAGCCACGGGACTGTTAAGGGACAGCATGGTGTTTGTGATCTGTTTGGGCATTAAAGGTATTTATTGAACTGTCACAGTGTGGATGAGTGTGCAGTAGGTGGGAACCGGCCGCCTCCTGAGTTCTGCTTCACCTAGAGGATGGCAGTGCTGGGAAGGGAAGTGGGCTGAGAGGGATGGAGTTGGCTTGGGTGTTCAGTTCTTCAAGTGCAGATGAGTAGGCACTTAGACATAAAGTCATTCAGTCCAAAGATCATGGTATCATTCATTCGACAAATGATTTTTAAGCATCAGCTATGCAGCGGGCAGTGTGGAAGACAGTAGTGAAACAATAGACAAAAATCCTGCCTTCTCAGAATGTAAATTCTAGTGGAGATGGAGAGTCATCAGGGTTTATCTGTTGGTGTACTCTATTATACATTTCAGTAAAAACTATATCCACGTTGTTCAAAATTTGAAATGTTAAATGGGGTAGAGAATGAAAATCTTCCACTCTGTCCCCCACCATCACCTCATTTCCTTTGTTGTCAGTGTGAGCTGTTTCTTACATTATCTGTCCAAAGATACTTTTTGTCTTTTTTTGTGTTGCTGGTGATTAAAATCAAGGCCTTTGCATTGAGGAAACTTCCCACCCACCCCCTTATTTTAATTTTTATTGTTTTGAGACAGGATCTTGCTTTGTAGGTCAGGTTGGCCTTGAGCTCATAATGTAGTCGAAGCTGGCCTCGAACTCTGGGCGATCCTCCTGCCTCTGCCTCCTGAGTGCTGGGATTACAGGCCTGTGCACAACCACGCCTGGCTCTAAAGATATTTTGTGGACCTGTAGGCAAGTACTGTATATGTATATTCTCCTCACTTTTGCAAAAATGGTAGCATGGTTGACCTGCCTGGATACCTTTTATTTCTTAGAATATTAAATAGTAGTAAAAAGTTGTGAAATAAGATGAGACCATCTAAAAGAATTAAGAAAAGAAGAAAACTTTTGGGGTACTAAACATTCTGATTTGGTCCCCGTCCTCTGAGTTTTTTTTTTTACCTACAGATGCAAATTGTTTAAAGAGCTTTTCTTTTAGTGAGACTTTATACAAGGTTGGACCATTCCACCTCACTTGCCGTTTTTCTATGGGCTGGAAAAATGTTTGGTTTTGATAAAAACAGTCTTTTTATTGATGTGCTACCACATAAGTTTTGTAAATTGATGATAGGATCAGCCCTTGAATCTTAACATGAAGACCCATGCCTGGCTATCCAACAACTTTTGTGGTACAAGTTGAGCCCTGTTAGTTGAATCATTTGGAGGGGGGAAAAGGAATGTTTTTTCTAAGTTGCTGTAAACTTCATTATTTTGAAGACTTAAACTAGACTCCTTGTGTTCTCTAGTGAATTTGTAACATTTTCTATACTGGTTGACATTTTGACTTTGGCTTAGTTATCTTTATTCAGATATTTTCTATGTAAATTGATCTAGCTGGTTTTTTGAGATAGTCCTTATTTATTTATTTATTTATTTATTTTTGAGACAGGGTCTCCTTATGCAGTTCAGGCTGACCTTGAACTCACTATGTAGCCCAGGCTGGCCTGGAATTTGGGACAGTCCTGCCTCACCCTCTGGACTGCTGGGATTATAGACGTGCACCACCACACCCAGTTTGAGATTGTTCTTGATTGAAGGAGTGTTCAGTTTAATTGTTACTATTTTTTTATCTCTTCTGTTATTTTAAGTGGAAGGTTAAAGTGAACAGCTACATTTTACTCAGGGAAATAACTTTGACAGGAAATACTTAGCAGTTTTGAAGTATTGGGTGCTAGTCATGGTATGTGACTACCTGATGAAATTAGTGTGTAGCTCACTCAACTCTTAAGTGTATAGGTGTGAATGTCCAATTTGCAGATTTTAGTTTTTTAAGGATTTTTTTGTATATGCAAGTCAAACCTTGGTCTGGAGAGTGATTTGTTCCCTTGTAATCCAAAGCCCTTCTGTGTATATCAAAGTAGAGAGGTAGAGATGATGGCGATAGACAGCGGGAAGAGCCAGTTGTGATCTTGTGACATTGGGGGAGTAAGACATCGCTCATTTATCAAGTTAAAACTTCTTAGAAATATTTGCTTATCCTGCGGAGGAACACTCCTCATAGACCTAGTTTGTTTCTTGAAACCCAAGGTTTGACTACCTCAACATGTCTGTCACTGCTGTTATTTAGTGATTACATTATAGCCTAATTGTGTGTGTCAGTATTTTCATCAATCAGGCTGATCGTTAATTTTTATCTCTTACCAGCTGAAGCTTTTTGAACACATCTTCAGCACCTTTTGGTGGCCTTGGATATAGCAAATGTTTAATAAACACCTATTAAGTCAGTAAGAAGTCTTGTTCTAATGTAGGTTACTTTTCAAGGAATGAAATGTTGAACTTACCTTTTGTATTTCATGAATTTTTCACCTTTGTTTTAAATTGATTGAAGAAGAGAAAGTGTAGATACTTAAATTTTTAACATGTTGAAATAATTTTAGACTTAGAGCAAGTTGCAAAGGTAGAGAGCTCAGGTGTGTCCTTCACCCAGCATTTTTCTAGTAACGAAACTCCAGGCTTTGTTTGAATCTCTGCTGTTTTCCCACTAATGTCCTCTCTCTGTTTCTGGGTTCAATTTCAGATCAGACATTGCACATAGCTGTTGTGTCTCATCAGTCACTTTTGTCGGTGACAGGCTTTTGTTTCCCCCTTTCTTGACCTTCACACTTGTGATGAATGTGGCCAGGTACTTTTAGGATGTCTTCCAGCATAGGTTTGTCTGTGTTTTCTCTTGAGGTAGAAGTTATGCATTTTGGCAAGAATACTGCAGAAGGATCTTACGTCCTCCTCAGGGACGGTGTCTGTCACAGGGGCAGATTGTTAATGCACCCTGGTGGAGATGATGGTGACTCTCCTTTGCTTGAGGTGGCACCTACCCCCTCCCTCCCTGCCTCCACTGGGGCAGGGGCCTGCTGTGTGGCCCAGGCTGGCCTCTAACCTGGCTTCGACCATTCTGCCTCAGCCTCCTGAGAAGCAGGAACTACAGGCACATGCCATGGGGCATGCCTGTGCTGCATATCAATGCTTGTGACTTCACTGGTTTTCTCCAGAAGTTAGTAGGTACCTTGGGGGAGATTCGGGGGACTGTGAAGGTACCCTGCTGCTAGACTTTTGCCCACTGATTGCAGCATGTTTTGGTTGATTCTGTTTATATCACTTGCAACAGTTATGTTCACTTAATGTTGATCTTGTGTTTTTCTTATTGTCTTATGTTTATTCTTTGGAATTCATCCATAAGGAAGACCTGTCCTGCCTGGCTTGCTGGTGCTTGCCCACAGTCCCACCTACTTGGGAGGCTGATGCAGGAGGATAATGAGCACATAAGGCCAGCCCGGGCAGTGTAATGAGAGCCTGCCTCGAAAAGAAAAGAAAAGAAAAGAGAGCTGATCCTTTTCTACAGTTATTAACTTGTTCAGTAATTTCTTTTTATTAGTTTTGAGGTGCGGACATTGATTTCTCCTAAGGGCTATAGCCTGACACTTACTTTCTCTCGCATTGTGTCCTATCTGGCTTTCAGGCCGGCTCTGTCCTTTCAACACGGCCCAGTCCTCTTTTCTTTAGGAAGCCACTTTTATTTTCTGACCTCATAAGATATTCTAGGATCAACCTGTATTTCTTTGTGCTGTAGCCTTGGAATCCACCACTTCTCCAAGGAGCTCTTCCTTCTTGCTGGGGAGTGGTGTTTAGAAGCCATGGTCTGGCCTCTGTGCTTATGCTACTGGGCAGGTGAGCTAGAAATACCTGTACGTGTATAATCCATGCAGATGGAGATATCCATGTTTGCGTCTGAGCCTGAATTAGTGCATGTGCATGTGTGTTACTAGTCAGGAGTGCATCCTGACACCTTATTTGCAGTCCAGCACCGCAGGACCCTGCTGTGTGTCCTCCTTCATTTGTAACTGCTGTTTCCTGACCAGGGGAATAGAAGACTTGAAGTAGCTAAGTGCTGATATATCAGAAAGTCACTGAAACAATGAATGATATGGCAGGAATAAGATCTCCAAGTAGTCTTAAGCCTTCAGAGAAATTCTAAGCTATCTCTCAAAACATTTCTCTTTTGATTTTACTGCCAGGTGCAAATAATAACATTCTGTAGTTCTAAGGGTTGTTTTGCTTGGGAAGCATCCATTTAAATTTTTTTAGACAGCACTTTGCATTGAAATTCAGATACTTTTTCATGCATCATAACCTTTTGCCTTTTTGAGACAGGGTCTCGCTGTGTAGTTCAGGCTGGCTTTGAACTCACTCTGTAGCACAGGTTGGCCTCAAACTTGTGGCAATCCTCCTGCCTCAGCCTCCTGAGCACTGAGATTACAGGTGTGCACCACTGTGCCATGCACCAGGCATCATAACTTTGTTGTACATGTGAGCTAGATTGTTCAGCAGTTGGAATAAGGATAGTATTTTGGGGAGGGGTAAAATACATCATAAAATGTCTGCTTTTAGCCATCTTTAAATGACATTAGTTACATTCACAGCGTCACAGTGACCACCACCACTTCTACTATATTTCATTACCTCCAGTAGCCCTTTGCCACCGTGAGCTTTCCTGTTTCCCTCCTTGCCATCTCACGTGCCCAGTGCATGCCCATTAGATGTGGGTACCACTGTGCCCAACAGGAATTTTCGGTGTTGATGAAGACCAATCTGGCCATTCTAAGTACCTCACATAAATAGGGTCATAAACTAGTTGTCCTTTCCTGTCTTGTTTGTTTGACTTAGTATCATGTTTTCAAGGCGAATCTTTGTTAGAATATGTATCCGAACTCTTATGGTGGAATAATAATTCTGTTGTGTATAATACCACACTTACCTGGTGATGGGTGCTTGGGTCATTTGGTGGTTTTCTCTTTGTGGGGGAGGGGTCTGGGGATTGAACCCAGTTCCTTTGCACCAAGCCACATCCCCATCCCTTTTTATTTTGAGACAGGGCCGTACTGAGTCACTAAATTGCCCAGGCTGGGCTCAATCTTGTGTGGTTCTCCTGCCTCAGCCTCCCAAGAGTGCTAGGGTCACGGGTGTGCGCCACTGTGTCTGGCTTGTTTTCACTTGTTTCTTTGTGAATAATACTGGTTTGAGCATTGGTGCATACATATCTGTCCCTGACCTTCAGTTCCTTTTCGTGTGTATATCTAGGAGATCCGTTACTGGGTTATAGGGTGAACCCCTGGCCACACCATTTTATATTCTTACAACCAGTACACAAAGCTTCCAGTTTCTCCACATGCTGGACATTTGTTTTTTGTTTTCTTTTAAATAATGGTTGTTCTGTTGTGTGTGAAGTAGTATCTAATTCGTTTGTTATTATTTTTAGTTTTTTGAGACAATCTTACTGTGTAGTCCAGGCTGGTCTCAAACTCATAGCAGTCCTCCTACCTCAGCCTCCTAAGTGCTGGTACTAGCCGCACGCCACCATGCATGACCTCTCTAATTGTGATTTTGATTTACATTTTGTGGATAACTTGTAATACTGAACATCTTTTCATGGGCTTATTCACTATGTGTATGTCTTATTTGGAGAAATGTGTATTTTACCCATCTTTAAATTGGGTTGAGTGTTTTTGGTTTGTTTTTTGGTATCGGGGATCGAACTCGGGACCCTGGGCTTCCGAGGCAGGTGCCGGAAGCACTGAGCTAAATCCCCAGCCCTGGTTGAGTGTTTTTTCTTTGTTTCTGTACTGGGAAATGAACCCAGGACATTTCCACTGAACTATATCCCCAGCTCTTTTTTTTAAAGGCACTTTTTAACTTTCATTTTTTTGGTGGTGCAGGGGATTGAACCCAGAGCTCTGCACATGCTAGGCAAGCGCTCAACCACTGAGCTATAGCCCAAGCCCCCCAGGTCTTTTTAATTTTTTGTTTGGAAACAGGGTGTTGCTAACTTCCTCAGGCTGGGCTTGAGCTCCTGGAGTGCTAGGCTGCAGCTTTAAATTTTTTTTTTTTGGTACCAGGGATTGAACTTCAGAACCTTGACCTTGCAAAGCAGGTAGAACCACTAAGCTAAATCCCTGGCCCTGCTGCTTTAAATTTTGATGAAGACCAATGTGTCTATTAAATTTGCTGTTGTCATTGCTTTTGTTGTCATGTCTAAGAATCATCGCTAAATCTGATGTCATGAAGCTTTCCCCTATATTGCCTTCAAATAGTTACAGGTTTTTTTGGGGGGGGGGTACCAGGAATCGAATTCAGGACCTTGTGTTTGTGAGGCAGGCGCAGATCTACTGAGCGAAATCCCTGGCCCTAAAGAGTTATGGTTTTAAAGGTTTTAAATTCTTAGGTTTATTTATGTCTTTGTATAGAATATGAAGTAAGGTGAGTATATTTTGAATGGATTGTCACTGGGCAACTCTGTGTTGGTGCTGACAGACACTCTAAACCTTGACTACATCAGGAGTTAACTTTCACAGAGCTAGAACGAGCACAGCCACTAGGAAAAATACTGGATGAGGACGAAGGCAATAGTGGAGGATTCTGATCAAAGGTTTTGCATTTCTTCCTACCCAAGTGGATAAACATTAAAATGAAATGCTTGTGAGAGACGGAAAGAAGGAAAATCCTTTAAATAGGAATTATGGAAATAAAGAGAAAGAATGAAGGCATAAAGACAGCAGTGTAGCATTGGTGTTTATTGGACTAAGAAGCATGGAAGGAAGGGTAAAATTACAAAGAGTAGAAAATACTACTTTATCTTAACTGTCTTAGTTACTTTCTTGTCATTGAGACACAATAGAGCACAGTAACTACAAGGAAATTGTTATTTTGCCTCAGTTTGTGGAGGTTTCAGTCCCTAATCAGGTGGCAGCAGGGCTGGCAGAGGAGAGGTAGCTCCTGTGCAGTGGTGGGAAATAGGGAAAGACAGAAGGGTGGAGTGGGTAAGAGAAAAAGAGGCTATCTTTCTTCCAGTGAAGGTGTTGGGCTTCTTTGTCAAAGATAAGGTGACTGAGTATGTTTGGAGTTGTTTCTGGATCTTCTAATCTGTTGCACTGATCCTCAGGCCTTTTATTTTTTTGCCAGTACCATGCGTTTTTTTTCTTTTTTTTTTTTTGGTACAGGATCGAACTCGGTCCTTGTGCTTGCACAGCAGGCAGCGAAACCACTGAGCTAAATCCCCGGCCCATCATGCTGTTTTTTATTACAGTAGCTTTGCAGTATAATTTCAAATTGGGGATTAAGATGCCTCCTGCCTTGTCTTTGTTGCCCAGAATTGCTTTTGTTATTCTATGTCTGTTCTGTTACAATGAATTTTAGGATTGTTTTCTCTAATTCTGTGAGATATATTGATATTTTGATTGGAGTAAATTTGTATAACAATTTTGGAAGTATGGCCATTTTCACTATATTGGTTTTTCCTACAGAAGAACAAGGAATATCTTCCCATTTTTTGCTATCTTTGATCTCCTTTTTAAGAGTACTGTAGTTTTCAATGTAAAGGTCTTCTACTTCCTTCATTAGATTAATTCCTAGGTGTTTCATTTTTTTGGATGCTATTGTGAAAAGTGTTGTTTCCCTAATTTCTTTCTCAGTGAGTTTGTAATTGGTATATAAGAAGGCTATTGATTTTTCAGTGTTGACTCCGTATCCAGCGACTCTACTGAATTTGGTTATTAAGTCTGGAAGTCTTTGGGTGGAGTTTTTGAGGTCTTCTATGTAGAGTATCATGTCATCCTCAAATAATGATAATTTAACTTCTTCCTTTCCTATCTTTATTCCTTTTATTTCTTTCTCTTGCCTAATGGCTCTGGCTAATGTTTCTCGGGAACTGTATTGAATTAGAGTGATGATAGTGGACAGCTTTTTTTTTTTCCCCCATTAACTTTATTGGTACATTTTAGGTATAAAATAC
>NW_004624805.1:7035646-7067989 GCF_000247695.1 Heterocephalus glaber
GTGTTGGAAGATGTTTAGCACCCAATTTTAAGACTTCTTCTAAAGCTACAGTAATCAAGGCAGTGTTGGTGTAAGGAAAGACGTATAGATCATTGTAATAAAACAGAGAATCTAGAAATAGAACCACACATATATGGTCCGATAGTGGACATCTTTGTCTTGTTCCTGATTTTAGAATGAAACCTTTCAGTTTTTGTCTATTTAGTATTATGTAGGCTGTTGGTTTGTCATAGATGGCTGTTATCATATTGAGATAACGACCATCTATTCCAATGTTCTGTAGGGTTTTATCATGAATGGGTGTTGGACTTTGTCAAATGCTTTTTCTGCATCTTTGAGATGATCATAATATGGTTTTTGTCTTTGGCTCTGTTAATATGGTGTGTTACATTTATTGATTTGTGCAGCAGGTGATTTTTTTTTTTTTTTTGTAACAGGGATTGAACTCGGGTCCTTGCGCTTGCGTAGCAGCGGCGAAACCACTGAGCTAAATCCCTGGCATTTATTGATTTGTGTACGTTGAACTGTCATTGCACCCTTGGGGTGAATCCTGCTTGGTCATGGTATATAATCGTGATGATTTGCTGTGTTGTTTGCCAGAATCTTACTGGGGATTTTTGCATTTATGTTCATTAGGAAGATTGGCCTATAGTTCTCTTTTTTGGTTAGATTCTTCTCTGGTTTTGGTATCAGAGTAATGCTTGCTTACAGGAATGAGTTTGAAAGTATTGCTTCCCTTTCAGTTTCATAAAAGAATTTGAGAAATAGCAGCATTAGGTCTTCTCTAAATTTCTTGTAGAATTCAGTAGTGAATTTTCAGGCTTTTTCTCAGTTGGTACATCTTCCATTAATTACATCTTCCATTTCATTGACTGATATTAATTTATTTACAATTTTTATATCTTCTTGATTCAGCTTTGGCAATTCATATGTATCTAGGAATCTGTCCATTTCTTCTGTATTTTCTGTCTTATTAGAATACAGGTTCTCAAAGTAGGTGTTGATCTTCAGAATTTCGGCAGAATCTGTTGTATTTCACCATTTTGATTCCTAATTGCATGGGTTTGAATCTTTTCTTTCCTTTTTTTGATAAGGTTGGCTAAGTGTTTGTCCATTTTATTTAGTCTTTCAAAGAAACAACTGTTCATATCTTAGTATTATTTTCTTAGTCTCCAGTACATTTCTGCTCTGATCTTAATAATTTCCTTCCTTGAGGAGCCACCCAACCCATTTGGAATTCACAACTTGCCACAGATTGTCTCAGATGCTGGAAGTGGAACTGTGGGACTTAATGTTTACCCTACTGGATTTTGGACTTACTTTGGTCCTATTCCTTTATATCCTCCTATTTGTACCTTTTGGAATGGGAATGTCTATCTTGTGCCATTGAATGTTAGAAGTGTTTGACTTTCTTTTCATTTGTACAGGGGCTCACAACTAAGAGTTTGCCTTAAATCTCAGAGGAGACTTTGCACTTGGACTTTTCAGTAGTGTTGAAACTATTAGAACTTTAGCAACTCTTAGAGATGGACTAAATGCTTTTTTGCATAAAGGGATATGCGTGAGTCTTTGGGAGGCCAGGGGTGGAATGTTGTGGTTTGTGTTTAGATGTCCCCCCCAAAGCCTCATGCTGATGAAGTGGACCTTTCTTTTTCAGAGGTAGTAATCTGGAATGAGTGATGCTGGGGTTAAGGGTGTGTGATTACTAAACCACTACACGTGAGCAATTAGTTTGGCACAGCCCTAATACCTGTAGTCTGAATAAGATAAAAGGAGCAGAAAGATGCTGATAACTCTTTTGTTACCCTTGCTGCCTTGTGTGCATCATGTTGTTTCTGTTCTGCAATGCTTGTTTGCCATCCCAGACTCATTGATTATGGACTGAAACCTCTATAAACTGTAAGCCAAATAAACCCCTTCCCCTCTAAGAAAAATTTCCTTCCTTATATGAGCTTTGGACTTGACTTGCACTTATTCTAGAAGCTTGAGGTTTAACATTAGGTTGTTTATTTGAGCTCACTGTGGAATTCACTGCTATAAATTACCCTCATAGAACTGCTTTCATTGCATCCCATAAGTTCCAGTATGTTGTGTTGGCACTATCGTCTAGTTCTAGAATCTGTCTGATGTCTTCTTTAATTTCATCTGTCACCCACTGATTGTTCAGGAGGGTGTTATTTAATTTCCATATGTTTATGAAGTTCTTGTAGGTTTTTTTGCCAGTGATTTCCAATTTCATTGCACTATGACCTGATAATATGTATGAGATAATTTCAGTTCTTTTGTATTTGGTTAAGTATGTTCTATGACCTAGAATGTGGTCTATTTGGGAGAATGTTCCTTGGGCAGCTGAGAAAAATGTGTATTCTGATGTTATGGGGTGGAATGCTCTGTAGACGTCTTCTAAGTCCATTTGTTCAAAAGTTTGTTTCAGTTCTGATATTTCTTTGTTGATTTTTTGTCTAGTTGATCTATTTGTGACAGTGGAGTATTGAGTTTCCTCCCTTACAGTTTACATTAGTGCTTATTTGATTTTTCATTTCCATTAATATTTGTTTTATATAGTTGTGTATGCTGCTTTTTGGTGCATATATGTTTATGATTGTGATCTCTTTCTCTTGAATTGTTTCTTTAACAAGTATGGTAGTGACCTTTGTCTGTCTTAATAGTCTTAGTTTGAAATCCACTTAATCTGGAAATGGAATAGCTACCCCTGCTTTTTTCCAGGTTCCTGTCACATGGAGTATTGTTTTCTATCCTTTAACTTTCAGTCTATGAATTTCTTTTTGAATAAATATGTTTCTTGTATGCAGAATATTGTTGGATCTTGCTTCTTGATACATTCTGCCAGTCTGTTTCTTTTGATTGGTCATCTGAGACCATTTACATTGATGATATAACTGATATGTATTGACTTATCCTTGTCATATTATTTTCCTGTTGTTGCCTCCCCCCTCCTTAATTACTTGCCTCGCCTGGTTGATTCATTCTGTTGGTGTTCATGGAGTTGTAGTCCTCATCATCTCTTTCTACAGTATCCTTCAGAACACTTTGGAGTGCTGTTTGGTGGTCATGAATCTCTTCAGGTATTCTTTGTTGTGGAAGTATCTTATTTTGCCATCAATTTTGAAGGATAGTTTTGCAGGGTACATCAATCTGGGTTGCAGGTTGTTTTTCTTTAGGGCTGGAAATACTTCACTCCAAGCTCTCTTTGACTTAAAGAGTTTGTGTTGATAAGTTTGCTGTGATTCTGATGGACTTTCCTTTATAGGTAATTTATTTATTTTTTCTAACAGCTTTTAATGTTCTGTTTTGGTGTGAATTTCTGGAAGCTTGACTGTTATCCTTGGTATAAATTTTTTTGGTCATGGCTAATTGGAGTTCTATATGCCTCACTTATGTGTAGTTCAAAATTGTTTTTTATGTGCCTGAGATGTTTTCTATTATTATTTCTATTTCTGAGATGTTGCTATTAATTTTGTGAACAGGTTTTTTTATGTCATTTTGTTCTGTCCACCTGATATTTCATTGTGATCAATCTTATGTTATTCTTTGCATCATCTAGCAGCTGTTGGATTGATTTTTAATGGTGCCATTGGTATTTTCATGAAATCTTTCTTTTCATGATCATTAACCGCAATCCTGTCTTGTATGTGATATTCTGTCCTCACACTGGCTCATTCTGGTGTGTATACTTTAAATGAAATTTTTATTCTCTTGGATATTTATTTGAATCTGTTTCATGGATTCCATTTCTTTCCTAAGTTGGGTGTTTATGGTTTCCATTATTTTCATAAGCTCCTCTATTTTCTTATCTGTGTTTGCTCTAGAGTTACTAAGGATGTATTTCATTTTGGTCACAATCTCTGTAGTTATTGGAGAGATTTTTTTCTGATTCGAGTTTTTCCTAGAGCCTCATTCATCATCTGCCTTGCTACTTCTCCTGTTGCCACTTCAGAAAGTCCAGGTGGGTGGGTTTCAAATTTTTCCACCTCATTGCTCCCTGGGTTTTCCTTTCGTGAAAGTTTGAGGTTGTATGTTGCTTAAATGTCTTCTCATTTTCTTTATTTTTTCTTTTTAGTTTAATTCTTGTGGTGATGCTTGTAAATTGCTTATGGCAAGTAGATTTATTGCTAGTATTTAGAATCCTTAGGAAATGATACTTCTTAGAGATGTCTTCCAGTGTAGCTGGCTTTTGGGTTTTGAGTCTGTTGTAAGATCCTACCTCTTCAATTTATTGGGCATGAGAAGTTACTGCCTTTTCAGCCTAGCCCCTATTTGGCACTGGCCTATAGTATTGTTTATGACTCTTAGGCACTCTCAGTCTTGGCATACAAGGAAGAACAACTGATTAGAATTAATGTCACCTTGGCTAAAGTAGTACAATCACTAATAACAATAGCATCAAACACAGCTTAGAGAACAACAAACTGTGGTAACTATTAGTTTGCCACCTTGGATGGTATGGACTAGGTTTGTGGTTATATAACAAAATCTAAAACAAGCCAGAAAATTGTATATAGTAAACATGCCCTCAGTATGACAATTTTACCCTCAGGGGAGAAAATTTAAAAAGGTTTAGAGAGAAAATTTAAAAGGGGTTGGGGAAAAATAGGGAAATAGAAGAAGAGGAAGAGATTAGAAGAAAGGCTGGATGATAAGAGAAGATTATGTGAACTTTGAGAAACTGATGAAGAACCCAGGAGGGAAGGAGAAGAAAGAAAAACAGAAACAGAACAGAACAATAATAACAAGAAAACTAGAAACAGTGTTCACAGTCATATAAAGACAAGATCAAACAATCAAGCAAAAAGAAAAGGAACCAAAAGAAAAATAAAACCAAAGAAAGGAAAAAAAAAAAGGTGCAGAAATAAAATCTACTTTAAGGCATATCTCTGCTGTCATTGGTAGACAGATTGGGCAGACAAGAGCCCATATCTGTGTTGATGAATCCCTGCAAACCAGCCGTACATTTACAGCGGAGTAGTGGATAGTCCCAGCAAACCTGTACCTTTAGTTCCACTGAAGTTCAGGCTGGTTTCTGGCTTTGAGGCTGGAATTCGATTTGTTCAGCCTGCAACATTTGTTTGCCTCTTGCCTTCTTGAACTCAGCTCCCCGGTTGACCTGCAAACTGGAACTGGGTTTTACTTCACCCTGACACTGGGAGCTGGTAGATGGAGCCAACCTGGACCTGCTCTGGGTTGAGAGCTCAGTTGGCCTCTTTCCAAGGTGGCTACTGGCCAGTCGCCCTCTCCTGGGGTATTCCTGAACCTGAATAACTCACTAGCCACTCGAGTCTGCTGAATCTACTGCTCTATTCCACTCGTGTGTTTCTCTGTTGAGGTCTCTGGGGCCATATTGAAAACTGAGATTTAAAAGAAGCATCAGTGAAGTTGCTAGAGGAACAGTTGATGTGTACCTGGCTTAAGTGTGACACCTGTTTAATTATTCTTCCGTGCCTGTCTTCTAAAGCAGTGCCAGGACATAGGTAGGAATTACATAGAAGCTGGCAAATAGAGTAATTTGTCCGAAGCAAAGGAACAGTTGAAGTAGTGATATATAAAGCTGATGAGAGTTGGAAGTGAGGCAAGTACTCTGGATTTTATTTTATTTTATTCATTTATATTTTGGTACCGGGGATCTAACTTGGGACCTTACGCTTGCGAGGCAGGCAGCAGCACCACTGAGCTAAATTAAAACTAGAAACTCTTTAGAGTATGACTCTTCTCTTAAAAGTAGCATACATGCAAAAATGGGCTTGCCTTACCAATGAGGGGACCCTGACACACCCAGAATACATTAGAGTAGGTTTCTCCTCTGCTCTGCTCTTCTCTCTTTCTTTTTTTCTCATTAAGTTTATTGGTACATTTTAGGTGTACAATATGGTGACATGTATCATTGGGAATTTGTACCTTTATGTGATATATTTTGGTTCTTATTTTTTCCCCATTCCCCTGCCCTCCCTTCAACCCCTCCACTCCTCTATTTAAAAAGACTTTGTTGCCATTTTTTCCTTTTCTCATATTTTTTCCTTTCCCTTCTTTCCTTTCCCCTACTCCTCCCACTTCCTCTTCCCCTTTAGACCTTTTCTTCCTGTTTTACAGTATCTATTATACATTTTGATTCTTATTTACACTTTCAGTTTCTCACACCAGAGAAGCTATTTGGCATTTGCTCACTTTATTTATTTATTTCACTTAAAAATATGGCCTTAATGTGCATCCATATGGGTATAAATGACTCTAGTTTTTCATTCTTTATGAGTGAGTAGTGCTCCATTTTATAAAAAAACCCACATCTTTATCCAGTCTCCAGTTGATAGGCAGTTGGGCTGTTTCCAAGATTAGCTATTGCAACTGTGCCACTATAAACATAGGTGTGCATATATCACCGCAGTATGATTCTTTTGGGATGAAACCCAGCAGGGTAACAGCTGGGTCAAATGGGACCTGTAGTCCTAGTTCTTTGAGGTATCTTCATACTGATTTCCACAGTGGTTGCACCAGTCTGGACTCCTGCCAACAGTGGAGAAGGTTTCCTTTCTCTCCACAACCCCAGCAGCATTTGTTATTGGTTGATTTCATGATAGCAGCCATTCTTTCTGGAGTGAGATGGAATCTCAGTGTTGTTTTCATCTGCATCTCTTGAATGACCAGTGATGTTGAACATTTTTCATATGTTTATTTGCTGCTTTTACTTCTTCTTTATCTGAGAAATGTCTGTTCATTTCAGATGCCCATTTTTGCATTGGGTCTTTAAATTTGGGGAGTCTTGATTTTTTTTCAGTTCTTTATATATTCTAGATAGTAGTCCTTTGTCTGAGGAACAGCTAGTAAAAAATTTTTCCCACATTGTAGGTTTAAGGGTCTGAGTGCTACCGGCCTTAAGTAGCCTGGATAAGATATAAGGGGCAGAAAGAGCTGTGGTCATCCCTTGTTGCTTTGCTGTCTTCTGCCTGCCATGAACTGTTTCTCCTCTGCGGTGTCACCCTGCCTTGGAGCCAGCCAATTATGGACTGAAACCTCTACAGACTGTGAGCTAAATAACCCTTTCCTCCTTTAACTTTGGGTGTTGGATATTTTGTTTTAGCAACTAGAAAAGTAACTAAGACAGAATTTGCCCCAGAGAAGTGGGGTCGTTGCTGTGACTATACCTGACCATGTGGTTCAGGATCCTTTTTAGGGTGGCTTGTGGGAAGAGTTTGGAAAGGTTGGGAATGGCGCTGAAAAAGTAGAGCTGGAACACCTGAGGCTGTACTTGATGGCAGATTCTGGTCAGAGCTCAGAAGACCAGAAGGCTGATAGAAATCCTGCCAGTAAAGACCAGGCTTGGGAGGTTTCTGCTGGGAAGAAGGACTGCATTGGCTATTGGACTCCAGACAGTGTGTTATACCTCGGCAGAAAGTTTGTCTGCATTTTGCTTGTGTCCAGGGACTTTGCCTGATACTAAGATTAAGGGCGGTGGACTAATCTTGCAGAAGAAATTTCATATAGTCTAATGTTGAGGCAGCGGCATGGCTACTTTTTTGGGGGTTTTTAGCCAGATTTATGTTGAGAATCAAGGGAAAAGAGCCCAACAGAATCATTCAAAATGTTGTGAGTTTGGCCAGAAAGTTGTGGCCTGCAAAGATAGAACAGAGGAAAGATTGGTTGCTAAAGAGTCTGGCAAGGAAAAGTCAAGTATTTCAGAATAAGACAAAAGTTGGCCTGAGAGCATCACAAGAACCACAGGACTCCATCTTTTGCAGCCTCAGTTGCAGAGGTGAAAGAATTTGCTTTGAGAAGACAGCCCCAGGGCACCATGTTCCAGAATGGTGGCAGCCTAATTTGTTCCTCAGGATTGGGTTTAAGGTGCTTGGCGATCCGGGCACTTGACCCCTGCAGCCAAGAGAGAAGGAAGCCTGGCCAGTGCTCCAGCTGGCAGCAGACCCTGCCATCCACGTGGTGCTGGTTTTAGGTGCATGAAGAATGCAAGAGTGGTGGGGTCAGGAAGCTTCCACCCAGACTTCCGAAGAAAGCCCGCGAGGCCGGGCAGCGTGCCCCCGAGAGGGCAGTGTGTGAAGCTGTGAGCGTGAAGCCGAAGGTGCAGTGGAGACCCCAGAAGTTCGGAGAAGCCCGGAGTGAGGATCGTCTGAGGAAAGCTGCAAGGAGGGAGCAGAGCTGGCCCGAAAGAGAGGCTGTGAGAGCTGCACCTACCGGCAGTGCTAGAGGAGCAGAGCCACCCAAGCCCTTTGGAGTTCACATCTTGCCACAGATTTCCCTGGTTGCTAGACATAGAACTATGGGACTTAACATTTGCCCTGCTGGATTTTGGTCTTGCTTTGTCCCATTCCTTTGTATCCCCCTTTTGGAATGGAAATGTGTGTCTTGTGCCATTGAAGTTGGAAGTGCTTAACTTTCCTTTCATTTGTACAGGGGCTTGTAGCTAAGAGTTTGCCTTAAATCTCAGAGGAGACTTTGGTCTTGGACTTTTCAGCAAGGCTAAAATTGTTAGAACTTTGGCAACTCTTAGAAATGGGCTAAATGCCTTTTGCATAAAGGAATGTACATGAGTCTTGGGAGTGGGGGAGTAATATTACTGTTTGGGTCTAGATGTCCCCCGAAAGCCTGAAGCCCTCATAGGTGGGGCTTTTTCAGAGGTGGCTGAATCTAGTGTGTGATATTAGGAGTAAGGGTGTATAATCACTAAATGACCCCATTGATTGGTTTGGCACTGCCCTGATTGATCCTGGTAGCTTAGACAGAGTGTAAAAGGGGCAGAAAGAAGCTGCCAAGGCCGCTTGCTTGCTTTGCTACCTTCTGCCCCTGTGAACTGTTTTTCCTCTGCGGTGCCGCCCTGCCTCGGAGCTAGCCAATTATGGACTGAAACCTATACCAACTGTGAGCCAAATAGATCTTTCCTCCCTTAGCTTTAGTTTTCTGGTATTTCGTCTCAGCAATGAGAAAAGTAACTAAGACACTGGACATTTCTTAAAATCTACATTTTAAGATCGTAAGTTCATGTGGATCCTACTCCACAATTCATCCTTATGTGTTTTTGTGCAAATGTAAATTTCCTCCCTAATCTTTTACTAAAAATGATATTCATGAAGATAAGTCCTTCATTTTCTTGTGTCTTCCTATATTCGCTTGCATATAAATCACCCCCTATGGGCCGGGGATTTGGCTCAGTGGTGCTGCCCCCTGCCTCGCAAGCGCAAGGTCCCGAGTTCGATCCCCGGTACCAAAAAAAAAAGTATATATAAATCACCCCCTAGTTTCAGGACTGCAACTGCAAGGATTTAGGGCAGAACCTTTTTGTTGAGTGTCTCCTACATACTTTGCATGGTAGGAGTTGGGCTTTGGTTACCTGGGTTCCAACTTTTCTCCAGTGTACTAAATGAAGCTTTCAAGTCATTGAAGCAACACCTTTATTTACAAATAATTTGTATTGAAAGTTTACCATTATTATATGAAATTCTTTGTCTGTATGGTTTTGAAAGATGATAGGCACCATTTATTGTATTTACTGTTTACCAGTTTCTCTTTCCACTCCTTTCATTAATCATGCTGTTTTTAAATTATGCATTGCTTTAAAACAAATAACCAAGCTTGTGGAATTAATGCCAACATTATTGTTTTTAATCAACAGATTTCAACACTAAACTTGCACAATGTCTTTGAAACCAAGAGTAGTAGATTTTGATGAAACATGGAACAAACTCCTGACTACAATCAAAGCAGTTGTTATGTTGGAATACGTCGAGAGAACAACATGGAACGATCGCTTCTCGTATCCTTTTAGAGGCAGCTGATAAATGTTCTGAAATTGACGAGAGTGGTGAAAAGTGAAAATTTGTTCAAATTTATTGAAATTGGAGAACTTCCAGTGTCACTGTTTTCAAATATATTATTTACATTTCCACATTCATCCCCTCTTTTGTGACAACCAGTATTTTATAACCTTTGATTTCATACTTACTGAGCAGTTAGTATGTCTCCCATTCAAATACTAACCAGGCCTGATCCTGCTTAGCTTCTGAGGTCAGGCGAGATCAGGCACATTCAGGGTGATGTGGCCGGGCACTCCTTTAGGCTTTGGGGAATGCAGTTGTGATTTAAACCAGCTCTTCTCATTGTAATAAGGGAAACAGACATTCATCACATTTTAAAAGGTCTAATGGCTCCTAATAATAGGCAGTGGTAGATATCGTGGAGACAAATGGTAGGGACGGATAGAGAAGGCATGCCGGGCTTGTGTGCAGGTAGCCCCTTTAGATCACGTGGTTGTGGAGCGTCTTCCTAGAGTGGTGAGCTTGGGGAAAGACTGCAGCAAAGTGAGGTAGTGGGCCACCTGGGTATCTGGGGGAAGGATATAGCAAAATCACCGAGAGAGTCAATTTAGAAGTAGGAAGGGCTTGCTTTGCCCCCGGTTTCAGTCCCTGGTTGGTTGGCCCAGTTGCCTTTGGGTCTGTGGTGGGGCAGCATGTCACGGTGCAAGCATGTAGGGGTGGGAGCTGCTCATCTCGGGGGTCCAGGAGGCAGAGGGAGAGAAGCCGGGGTGGGATTTCTCATGACCTAACTTCCTTCCCCGAGGCCACGCCTCCCAGGGGTGCCACCTTGTGCCAGTGGGAGAGGACCAAGCCCTTAACACTTGGCCTGGGGGAGACACTTCCAGGTGGAAGCTGTGTTCTAGGTGGAGGTTCAACAGCAAGTTCAGTGTTTGAGATGGAAACATGTTTTTTGGGTTTTTTTTGTACCAGGGATTCAATTCGGGTCCTTGCGCTTGTGAGGCAGGCGGCTGAACCACTGAGCTAAATCCCTGGCCCCAAAACCCCACATCTTCTTTACCCAGTTTCCAGTTGATGGGCACTTGGGCTGCTTCCAAGCTTTCGCCATTATGAACTAAGGGCACCCGTTCTTTAGAAAAGCTCTAATTTCATAAGACAGTGAGGCAACTTGTTCCCAACACCTAACCTGACTCCTGTTATTTTAAAGCTGAGCCTTGATGCAAGAATGTGGAGGTTCTTGGGGAACCGCATGAAACTATGAAGTTTATTACACCTGCAGTTGTGAGCAAGCAACATTGGTCAGGTCGCCTGTGTCTGGGCCCCGAAGACAAAGTAATTCTGCTTTTTTTTTTAGTAATTCTGACATTCGTGTAAGACTTCATAGTTTGTGATCTGTATGTTCTATGTTTTCTGATACCTCAAACAAGCCTGTGGATTCACTGGGGCACATGTAAGACTATCTTTATGTAACAGATGAGGAAATTAGCCTCGCAGAGGAAGGGACATGTCCATAGCCACACAAATAGTAATTGGTGGAGCAGACTTCAGTACAATAGTTTTTGTTTGGCTTTTGAGACAGTCTCGTTGTGCAGTCCAGTCCAGGCTGGCCTTGAACTCACTGTGTACCCCAGTTGGCTGAGAACTGCAGCTTTCTTCCTGCCTCAGCCTCCTGAATGCTGGATTACAGTTGTGTACCACTCTGCCCAGCAGGATGGTTCAGGTACTGGTCCTTCACGCCCAGATATGGGGCAGTGTACAGGGCATTCTGAGTGAAAAGTAGGTATGGGCAGTGTCCTTGTCTTCTGCTGGTGTACTGTGTAACAGATTGCCACACACTCAGTGGTTTAAAGAAACACCCTTACTGACTCTCAGCCCTGGTGGTTAGATGTGTGGGAAAGGACTGGTTCTCCCTTTAGGTTCTCCGAAGCTGAAGTCTGGGAGGTAGCCTGCTGCATTCTCAGCTAGAGCTCAGGGGCCGCAGCTAAGCTCATTACTACTGTTGGTTGGCAGAATTCAGTTCCCTGTAGTTGTGAGACTAAGGCCCCGTGTCTGTGGTAGCTGGGACTTGTGTTCCCTTTCTTGCATGGCATGGTCTCCCCACCCCTGCCCCGTGGCTTGTCCCATCTCAGTGCGCTGGCTTTATGGCTCCCCCCTATGGCTAGTTTGGAGTGGGCGGGGGATGGTTCACTTTAAAGGGTTATCTATTAGGGCCACTGTAAATATCCAGGGCAGTCTCCCTGTTTTTGGGTCAGCTGATGCATAATTACAATTGCAGCTAGGTTGCTTTTGCACACACACAGTACATCCGCAGTTCCTGATATCAGGGTGGGAAATTATGGGAGGGTGATTGCAGAATCCCCTCATTACAAGTAATAACTGCTTCACAGCAGAGGCTCGATGACAGCATCGGTGCAGTCCTGGTGTGGAGTGGAATTACTCTTTAGTTTGTGAGATACTTTCCTACACTAAGACAGGCTATTTGGGCATCTACATTTGGTCTGTTTCATTTGGTTTGAATTCTTTGTTTTATTTTTATTCATGCTGTTCTGCCTTTTAGTAGCTGTTAGGACAAATTCCCAAGCCCCAGTGTATAATACAGACACTTTCCTAGTAGAGAGTTAGATTCTAATGGTTGTCTGTACATCCAAAGTGATTATGCAAGAAGAGATTTAAGATTGCTTGCTTTGAATGTATTTCTCCCAGATAGAAAAATGACTTCTACAAAAAAAAAAAAAAGAAAAATGACTTCATCCTTCCATGATTTAAAACCAAGCATACTGTTGCCCTCATTTTTTTTTTGGTACTGGGGATTGAACTCCGGATGTTGAGCTTACGAAGCAGGTGGTGGAAGCACTGAGCTAAATCCCCAGTCCTCCAGAGAAACATTTATGATTGGCTTATTAGTCTGTGGTGATCCCTGGTATATGCACTGCTCAAGCTGGATCATCTGCTCTACAGCAAATTTGAAGCACAGGCACAGATTTGAATTTAATACAAAAATTCAGTTTTATTCTTATTCTTACATTCGTGGGAATTGACATCTATAACTTACAGGCAAGCAAATACTTTTGTTTTCTACCTCCTAGCTGAACAAAAATACACATAACGTATTGTTTTCTTTACACAAGACTTGGTGGGGTTTTTTTTCCCTTAAATTCTTTTATTGGTACATTTTAGGTAAACAGTACATTTACATTTACATTTATCATTGGGTCCTTGTACCTGTACATGATGTATCTTGGTTCTTATTTTTTTCGCCATTACCTGTGTGCCCTTCACTCCCTCTACCCCTCCCAGTTTACAAAGACTTTGTTTCCACTTTTTCCTTTTCTCATAATTTTTAAAAACAATTTTAAAATAACTTTATTATCAAACACACACACACATGCAAAAAATTAAAACCATTCAAAGAAGAACAATGCAAGGGGAAAACTACAATAATATTCAAATACAGTAGAACTCAACCAAAACAAAATTGAAAAGCACTTAAACATTTTTCCATGTTAACTTAAAAAATCATCTCAAGCACCAACAAGACACCAGAGGATGTGATTTGTTTCAGAAAGATCCCCAAAACCAACATTGAACAAATAATGATCTGGAAAAAAACTTGAGGTAGTTAGCAGACTCCACATAAGCCAAACTTCTCCCTAATTTAAATTTCAATACAGACATATGACACGCGATGGAAACACAATCCGAGAAATATGTTATTGGGCAATTTCATCCATTTGTATCCTTATTTACACTTTCAGTTTCTCACACTAGAGAAACTATTCAGTATTTACACATGTGTATACTATTTATTTCACTTAAGAGGATGGCTTCAATATGCATCCATTTAGCTACAAATGTCTCTAGTTTCTTGTTCTTTATGGCTGAGTAGTACTCCATTTTATAAAAAAACCCCACATCTTCTTTATCCAGTCTCCAGTTGATGGGCACTTGGGCTTTTTCCAAGCTTTAGCTATTATGAACTGTGCAGCTATAAACATGGATGCACATATATCACTGTGGTATGATTCTTTTAATTCCTTTGGGAAGATACCCAGCAGGGAAATAGCTGGGTCAAATGGGACCTCTAGTGCTAGATCTTTGACCTATCTCCATGCTGATTTCCACAGAGGTTGCACCAATCTGCACTCCCACCAACAATGGAGAAGGGTTCCTTTCTCCCCACACCCCTGCCAGGATTTGTTATTGGTTGATTTCTTGATAGCAGCCATTCTTTCTGGGGTAAGGTGGAATCTTAGTGTTGTTTTCATCTGCATCTCTCAAATGACCAGTGATGTTGAATATTTTTTCATATGTTTATTTGTTGCTTTTACTTCTTTTTCTGAGAAATGTCTGTTCACTTCAGATGCCCATTTTTGAATTGGGTCTTTCAGTTTGGGAGTTCTGATTTTTTTCAGTTCTTTATATATTCTAGATAGTGGTCCTTTGTCTGAGATACAGCTGCTAAAATTTTTTTCCCACATTGTAGGTAGTCTCTTAACTCTGTTGGTGGTTTCTCTTGCAATGCAGAAGCTTTTTAATAAGATGAGATCCCAGCTGTTGATTCTTTGTGCTAGTTCCCATGCTACTGAGGTTTTGTTCAAGTCTTTTCCTATGCCGATGTCTTCAAGAGTTCTACCTAACTTGTCTTCCAGCAAGTTTAGTGTTTCTGTCTTAATATTTAGATCTTTAATCCACTTTGATCTTAGTTTAGTGCATGGTAATAGGTATGGGTCTAGTTTTAATCTTTGGCAGGTTGAAATCCGGTTTTTCAAACACCGTTTATTAAAGAGGCTATCTTTCCTCCAATGAGGGTGTTTGGCCCCTTTGTCAAAGATGAGGTGGCTGAATATGTCTGGAGTTGTTTCTGCATCTTCTAATCTGTTCCACTGATCCTCAGGTCTGTTTCTTTGCCAGTACCATGCTGTTTTTATCACAGTAGCTTTGTAGTATAGTTTCAAGTTGGGGATTGTAATACCCTCAGCCATGTCTCTGTTGCCTAGAATTGTTTCTGCTACTCTAGGTCTCTTCTGGATCCAAATGAATTTTTGGATTGTTTTCTCTAGTTCTGTGAAGTATATTGTTGGAATTTCAATCGGCATTGCATTAAATCCATATAGCAGATTTGGAAGTATGGCGATTTTCACTATATTGGTTCTTCCTACCCAGGAACAAGGATGTCTTTCCATTTTCTTATTTCCTCACCTTTGTTATAAATGTGTGGCTCCATCCTGCATAAGCTTATTTTCACTTTGCATCTGCACTTTTCAGTTAGTCTGGTCCTCACGGGGAGGAATAAGCTGTAACTTCCAGAATCTCATTCACAGTTCTAGGACCTGAACTAATACCGCGTGTGGCTCCCAGATCGCAAGTTGACTTTGCCTTGAGTCTTTTTATTTTTTTCAAAAAAAAGGAGGGCTGGGGATTTAGCTCAGTGGTGCCACTGCCTGTCTCCCAAGTGAAAGATTCGGAGTTCGATCCCTGGTACCAGAAAAAAAAAAAGAAAAAAGGGAAAGTGGAGATGGCAGCCCAGAGGCTGAGCAGCTCGGTGGAGATCAGCAGTTAGCAGGGGTGAGGCTCACTTAGGGGAGCTCATTTCCTTTAGCTACCTCTGGTGATGCCGGCTAGGGACTTAGGGGTGTTCCAAAGCCTCCCCTGACCAGTTGACATTTTGATCACTGTTTATACTGTATCTCTGATAATGGTCTGAATGCTGAAAGTCATGGCTAGGTTGTATGTTCTGCATCCTTGGAGGTAGGAGAATGTGTCCAGTGAGTAATTTTTGGATAGATTTCTCAGAATTGCCTAGACATGCCTGCCTTTTGCCATCCTCCATGGCTCCTTGTGGACAGTATGTCATAGTATCTTACATAAACTTTATTTTGTAGGTGTCTGTGTATTTGATTTTCCAGAAACCCCTTTGGATTTTAACTTCTGTGAGCATTATTCTCAATAAGAAATTTTGTTTTTGTGCTACTGGGGATTGAACCCAGGGCCTTCTCATGAGCTCCCGCCCACTCTGTTAAAGTTTGAGTCAGGGTCTCTCTGTGTTGTTGAGTTGCCGAGGCTGGGCTTGAGCTTGTGATCCTCCTCTTGCCTCGGCCTCCCATACTGCTGGGATTGAAGGTGAATACTACCACAGCCACAGCCAGCTAAAGAACTTTTTATTTGGTACCGGGGATCAAACTCAGGATCTTCAGCTGGTGATGCAGGCACCGGAACCACTGAGCTAAATTCCCGGCCCCCATTATAGTAATGTTTAAATCGTGACTATATATTTTGCCTTTGACTTAGATATATATTAAGTAATCCTACAGTATTACTCATACTATAACAACATTACATGTATTATAAGCCTAACTCAAAAATAAATTCTCATTTTTTTATTGCCAAATTTAAGTCTCATAGTTCAAAATTGTAACTCTAACAAATATGAAAACCTTAATAATTTAACTAGAGATATCTATGCTTTATGTGTGGCCTATCCCGAACCGCTTGGAGAAAGACTATACACAGAAACTAAGAACTTTTTGGAAAATCACGTTCGGCATTTGCACAAGGTAAGCAATGATATACAGATGATAAAGTATGTTTACAGCTGCATAGTTATTTGACCTGTTTACTGCCTTCCACTGTAGAACTTGTATCAAATTCTGGTTTTTCTAGGTTCTTAGCATTTTTCTAATAATGTGTATTTTTAAGAGCGTTAAGTCTAGATTATGTTATTAGGTTCTCCAAGGGAAATCAGGTTAATTAGTCAAGACCGTGTAGCTAGCATGTGAAGGAGCAGAGTCAACTGAAGGTTCAGTTAAAATATGCTGTGCCGTCCTCCAGATGATGTTTATACAACTAAAATTTAATTTCCACCTTTTGGTAAATCTCTTTATTATTTTCAGCCTTTTAGCCATCTCCTCATAGGGTATATGATGTCTTCCAGACACCTGAAATGGCAAGGGGTAGAGTTGGTGTGAGGCGCGGCAGAGCACTGTCCCTGAGCGGCCGTGTTGAGTGTACATTGGGCTGAGGCAGCGTTGTGGACCTGCTCTGTGCCTAGACTGGGTTCTGCTGCATTTTGCCGTGGGCAGCATTTCAGCTCTCTCAGGACTTGGAGGAGATTATTGCTGCCTGGCCTGGAGTCTTCACTCTGCCTTTGATTGGCTGTCTCGACAGTCTCGACAGTTGAGGGAGCTCACTTAGCAACCCCTGTGGCCTGAGCTCTGAGTTTACACAACAGCACAGGCTTCAGCAAGTGTCTGATCCTGCACCTGGGTAGCCAGGGCAGATACTTTTAGAAATGATAGCAACCTGTAAGAAGGCACAATTGATCACGGCCTTACAGCATTTGAAGGAGTGGCTGTATTTTATATTTCATATTTATTGTACATGTTAGTGTTTTAGTGTGTGCATGTATTAGCTCACAAAAGTGGTTTTGGCAGAAAGTACTCTAATGTGCTCTTCCTGTTCAGTAGTTTTAAAGTTTTCTGATATGCTGGGCATGGTGGTATACGCCTATAGTCCCAGCACCAGGGAGGCTCAGGCAGAAGGATTGCTGTGAGTTCAAGGCCAGCCTGGGCTATATAGGGAGTCCCTGTCTCAAAAAAATAATTGCTATAGTAAGCTAGTGAGCTTTGGTTATATAATAATTTATATTTGGTTATATAGTAATTGATAGCTGTAATTGACAGCTGTAATTGACATTTATAAGTAAATGACATTTACTTATATAAGTAAATGTACTTATAAATGTATAGTAATTGGCATTTATAAGTTTTTCTTTGTTTGGAGGTGCTATTTGTTAAATACTCATATTGCTGGGTAGATCCCATTTTATCTAATTTGAATTATAAACGGTATTTACATATACATCATTCTGGTTAAATTACCACTGTGTGCCCATGATCTTTTTTTTGATGTTTGGGATCAGACCTAAGCTCCTGTGCATTGCAGGTGTCCCTTCTGCCACTGAGCTGCCTCTCCAGGCCCCCGATTTCTACAGGGTAAATTCCTGGGCATGGAATTGCTCGGACACACACCTGTTTTTGACTTACATGAATTATATATTATTTTCTAGGTTTGAGGTCCACTCACCAGCGGCAGTTGATGAAGGGTGCTTCATGTACCCCAGCATTAAGAGCAGTTGCTGTTTTAATTTGCCAATTTGATAGGAAAGTGATATTTGTAGGTTATTTTTATCATTTCAAGCCCTAATTATTAAAATTCTGAGGTTAAAAGCGTGGCACTTCGTCAGAGAACTAATTAGATACAAATTCAGGTCCTGTCTTGCCTAAGGAGATATGGACAATTAATGGGAAAACTGAGATTAGAGAACATTTAGCTCTGTTGAGCATCAGTCCAGTGTATTTTTATGGTCAGACTAGATTCCCATTGTAAGTGTACCTCTTGGCGGAACTGGGGATCAGACCAGGGCCTTTGCAGGAGCTGCATACCCAGCTCTTGTCTTTTATTTGGAGTCAGGATCTCACTAAGTCCCTGAGCTGCCCAGGCTGAGCTGAACTTGAGCCCCTCCTTCCTCAGTCTTCAGTAGCGGTGGGATGATAGGCATGGCTTCACAAATAAATTCTTAAAAATAGGCCTGAGATTTCAGTTTGATTTTTACTTTTCGGCAAGTAACAGCTGTCTGTGAAGTAAATGTAAAAGACTCATTTTGGGGGAAAAGTATCAATTTCCTTTCACAGAAGTCAGGTGATGATATACTAACATCGTTTGGGGGCTGATCAAAAATAATGGATTTGAGGAGACAGATACATGACAGTGGGATTATATCCTTCTGTTTTAAACTGATCTTCATATTCTATTCCAGAGTCAAAGTCAGACCAATACATTTCTGTCCTTTACCTTGCCATGAAACAATTTATTCTCTACAATCGAGGCCTCCCTTCCAAGTCCCAGGCTCATGTTTTCCCCAGTTGTTTCAAGAATTTCCTTTTTTTTGAGACAGGGTCTCACTATGTAGTTCAGGTTGGCCTAGAATCATGGGGATCCTTCTGCCTCAGCCTCCTGAGTGCTGGGATTGTGGGCATGTATCGCCATGCCCGGCATCCCCAGTTGTTTCATTTGTACTGGAGGCACTTAGGGTACATTTTGCGAATGGAATTTATAATGCTTGAATGCTGATTTTTGAAGTTGAGTTTTGATACATCTTATATTTTATAATGAAAATGATTAGTGCTTTCTAAATAAAAATGTTTTCTTTGTTCATATAGAGAGTTCTAGAGTCTGAAGAACAAGTACTTCTTATGTATCATAGGTATTGGGAAGAATATAGCAAGGGTGCAGATTATATGGACTGCTTGTATAGGTAAGTGTGCCTTTTAAATCTTGACAATCTAAACAGTATTGCCTACCTTCAATAATTGAAAGAACAATTTTTTATTACTTACTATTGAAATGCACAGAATTAAATCATTCCTTCTTAAGTGGATGGTCCCCTCTGTTGGGCAAGGTCTAGTCTGGGTCTGGTGGCATTTGGGAGCCAGAGCATGTAGAAAATGGTTCTGTAGCCGAGGATGTAGCTCAGTGGTGCCGCACCTGCCTGGCAAGCGCAAGGTCCTGAGTTTGATCCCCGGAACCAAAAAAAAAAAAAATTCAGAAGATGAGTCTGTGAAAACTAAAACTGTCTTTAATATGCCGGCTCTGTTTCTTTACATTGCCTGCAACCTGTAGGTCCTGTTAAGTTTCTGTGGAGATCAGTGTGGAAATTCGGTTTAGAGGGTAAATCTAAGGCCCTCGGCAGGCTCTGCCTGACTCTGGCTTTCAGGCCTCCCTGCCCCATGGGCGTTCTCTGTCTGTCCTGGGGCTCGCTCACTCACCTGGAGGCTCAGCATCCATCTGTCCTTTCTCTGAGTCACTCTTTCTGACCTGTACTCAGCTGTCCCCGCTCTAGGCTTCCCTCTCCCTTCTTGCCCTGCCTCCTCTTGGGTCTTTGGTGCTGATCCTCTCATCTGTTCACATGTGTGTGGAAATAGGCTTGACAGGAGTAGGTTCTGGGAAATGTGTCCCCAGGGGCCACCCTGGAGCCACACCAGCCAGGGTGGCCGTGAGGTCACTGAGTGGCACAACCCCCGGGCTGCTGTCGCACGCGTGAGCCAGCCTTGATCAGAGATGTCTGTAGGGAGGCATGGCTGTCCTTAGGCATGAAGCCGGAGATCTGCTCCCTGGTGAGTAGCAGGTACAAGTGGGATGAGGCATTAAAAACCCGATTCTTTAACCCATGGCGCCCATGGGATGGTTGTGACCCCTCGTGGGGCCAGTAATCACCCTGCCTTGCACTGTGGTGAGGGCCACAGAATGGCCTCCACTTCCGCAGCGGGCAGAGGCTAGCAGTGGAGCCAGGCCTGGGCATCCCCGGTGCTCTCCACTGTGTAGAGAGAGCTGCCCCGGCTCTCAGCTCCTTTGTTCTCCTTTGCTTCGTGATGCATCGTCTCCAGAGTCTTTGTGACAGAACTGCAGTCTGTCTTGGGTTGCTACAGAGCCCTGCTGGCCTCTTAGTCCTCTCGCCCCACCTTTAGAGTGCTGGGGTTACAGGCCTGTGCTGCCACACCGTGCTATGAACCCGGCCTCTTCTTAATGGCCCGATGTCTTTCAGAGGTGCGAAGTGTAATACAGCTGGAGACCAGTTGCTGTCAAGCACAGTTTGCTGATCCCTCCTCAGCTGCACATTTCAGTGAAGGTGCTTTGTGTTTCTCTTCTTCATTATTCATTTAATAGGACACAATTCACTCAACTCTCCTGCCTTTCTGTGTACCTCTTTCTACCTTATCAATTTTATTTCATTTCATTTTTTTGGTATTTATTTTTTTGGCTTTCCCAAGGAGCTACATCTCCAGCACCTCCCCAACCCACTTTTTTTTGAGACAGCATCTCGCCATGTAGTCCAGGCTGCCAGTCCTTGAATTCATTAGGTGGCACAGGCTGGCCTTGAACTAAATAATTTTGCAAAAATAGTCTCTATAAACCAAATAAAAAGACATACGAGTGTATCTTGGGCAAACAAGAATGAGTGGGTTTGATGTGTCTACTCACACGATACCGCGACTGTCGGTATGCACACGGACATGCCGGGGGGTGAGCTGGGAAATGGCTGGTTACTCAGCTGTCGTGCAGTTGATTTATAAACCTAAAAGTAGTGTTCTAAAGCCGCAAGTTATGTGTTTTCTAACTGATTTTGACTTCATTATTATTTATATTTTTCAGGTATCTCAACACCCAGTATATTAAAAAGAATAAGTTGACTGAAGCGGACCTTCAGTATGGCTATGGTGGTGTAGATATGAATGAGCCACTCATGGAAATAGGAGAGGTAACAAATTCTTTAAGTGAGCGCAGGCATAAGTGTGTTTTTATGTGGAGGCAGTTTGCCTCAATTTCTTTTTTCTAAGGACACAAAATTGACCATCTTAATAAATTGTTGAAATTCAAAATATCTTAAATGTTAAATAAATGCTGTAAAAATTTCTTGAGAGTCTTCAGATAAAACAGGAACAGAAAAGATGTGATAGCACTTTAACAATCACATTTATGATGGGTGAATGACAGGGTTTATGATTCTGCAGTTTGGGAAAAACCTCATAAAACTTATTTAGAAAACATTGAGACTCCCACAGTAAAAAAGTAAAAATGTAGAAAAGACAAACACTTCAAGGGCTAAAAGAGAAGAAACCCAAATTTATGGGAATAAAAGATTTATTATAACTTACTTAATTAAAGAAGTTCAGAATAAGACAGCGAGATATTTAGTTCAAATAATTTATTCAAGTATTTTGAGGTATAGTGCAAATTTATATGTGGAAAACTGCATGATGTTGAAATGTTCTTGTACAAGTTTACTTCATACATATTGAATAACCCAGGCATTGGGCATTCAGTGGCAGACAGACAGAAAGTGCCTGCCCAGGTGAAGCTTGTAGGCTCAGGGAAGAAAGATGCCAAGTAAGGAAATTCACATTAATTTGTAATGCACGTTAATGATGGAAATAAATAGCTAAAATGCAAATTAGTAGAAATTTTTAATTTGCATGTTCCTTTTCCAAAGAAGTTGATCAGTGTCTTTCAGTAGACCTTATGATGTTTAATACCTCTCTACCAGGAAATCACATGTCTGGTAATCTGTGCTAGGAAAATAATAAGGGGAAAAAAGCTTACATGTTTACAAGGGTCTGTTGCAGTCATTGCTAAAATAGGACAGCTAATGGGTGACCATTCTAAATTGTCAACATCCAACGGTAGAAAACATGCATATTGAGCAAGATAGATAGATAATATGATTCTGTTATAAAGGTAGGAAAATGAATAAGTAAAAAATAGTTCACAGAAACTGTAATGAAGGGGAAGGTGGTTTAGGAAGAAATTTGAATGCAACACATGTTTAATAAAATTAAACTGTAGGAATAAAAGGATATAGAGGGAAAGATCACTGGGGAATAATAAAACAGTAGCTGCTTTTTATTAATAGAATTGTAAGTGAATATTTTGCTTGAAACTTTTCTGGTGTACTAGCACCATCGAGCTCACTGTTCTTCCTGGAAGAAATCCTTGGAAATAATTTGGTTTGTAGCTTTCCTGAACTTTACATGTGCATTTGCACACAAATATTTATATATACACATTATCTTTTGATATGTTTATTATTCTGATTTTTGAGCTAAGAGGCTATTTTCTCAATAAGAAGGAGTATTTATTCATCCTGTTTTGTTTTGTTGAGACGGGATCATACTATGTAGTTGAGGCTCCCATACTATGTAGTTGAGGCTCCCGTTGAAATCACTATGGAGCCCAGGCTGGCCTTGAATCAAGGAGATCCTCCTGCCTCAGCCTCCCAAGTGCTGGGATTACAGGCGTGTGCCACCACATGCAGCTGATGTATTTTACACAGTGGTGTCATACCATACAGAAAGTCCTACAACCTGTATTTCTGGCCTTTTTTCTTTTTTTCAGGGGCTTAATATGCCTGGGAGTTCTTTTTATATACTTCTTTTTGCAAGATCTTTAACTCCTATAATATAGTATAATTTATTAAACCAACCCTTAAGGACAACACATGGTGAACATCATTGTTCATTTGGTTACTCGTTAAATATTTTGAAGTAGTGTCAGGTACTGTTCTATATGTTGAGGATATAGCAGTGAACACAGTAGAGAAGACCCTTACCCTCATGGCGTTGCTGTCGTGCAACACCATGGAGCATCTGTATCTCTTGGTGTGAAAGAAGCCTTAGTCTGTGTCAAAGCACTTGCTGAATTTTGGTAGCTCTGCCACCACCTTTGAGAAAGGCTTTACCTGTTGCCCTCCCATAGGTACAAAATCCCAGTTTATTATATATCACCTCGTCCCCCTCCCCATGGTATTTAAAAAGAAAACAGAAGCAAAACAAGAAGTATGGTCTTTGTGGAACCCGGTGCTTTATTTACTGTAAATGTGATTGCCAGTGGATCAGAATAACGTTACACTGAGGAAATAGAGTAGAAAGGCTAGAAACAGCTGGACGCAGTTAGGTGGGGAGCAGAACAGCCAAGCCCAAAACAGTTTTGGTGCTGCAATAATTTAGACTCTGCAGAGGAGACAAATATTGAAGCTTACAGGCTCACATGTGACAAGGAAAACTCTTGGGAAGCAAAGTAGAAATGCAGATGTCTCTGACTTCAGTGCAGGGGAGAGTTTCTTCAAAGACCCAAAAATACAACAGAGGGGAAGATGATAAATTAGAGCATATTAAAATACATTTTTTATGAAAAACATATGTATGGCTTCATGTGTTCCTGACTTCGAGCCTGGCCCTTCAGCCTGGAGCTGGGTATCAGGAATTTCTTGCAGTGGGGGTCAGAAAATACATACAAGAACAGCAACACTGTTCTGTAGCAGAGAACTGGGATCACAAGCACATATAATCAGCAGTAGGATGGAAAAACAAGTCACGGTGTGTTCATATAATAGGGTCCCACACAGCAGTGCCAATGATTGAGCTATGTGTTTCAATTTGGTGGGCTTCAGTAACAATTTAGTTTGGAAGAATCATATGTAGGAGGATATTCAACATGATTTTATTATCAGATCACAAATGATGAATATAAGCTATTACCTGAGCAGGGTACACATTTGTGAGAACTACTCTACCCAAGGGAAAAATTTAACGTAAAACTCAGGACGGAGATAATCTCTGAGGGAGGAGGAGGATGACATGTGGGCAATGGAATGGGGAAGTTGATTTCTGGTAGTAGGTTGTAAATACAGGGGTGTTTTGCTTTGCAGTTTAAACTGTCTTACCATTTAGGATTCTGTGAGATACTTTGTAATTTTGCAAATCAGCCAACAGCCTGATCAGTTTATTTTATTTAGTGTAAATCCTTTGTTTCTCTTAGAGGCTTGGCTTGTATAGCCTGTCTGTAGTACTCAGCACTTAACAATAGATCAGCATTTTATAAGTCAGTTATTTCTGTAAGGTTTTTAATTAATGTCAATGGCTCCCTTTGTACAAATCTGCTATGATAGTCGCTGCCATTTTATTTTATTTTATCTATTTTTTTTGGTACCAGGGATTGAACTTGGGACCTTAGGCTTGTGAGGCAGGCAGTGGAACCACGTCACTGCCATTTTAAATGAGAAATTTATTTTTCTTCAAGTTTCATTTGAATTTTGCAGTGTTTTATATATATATATATATATTTTGTTTGTTTGTTTTGTTTTGGTACTGGGGATCGAACTCAGGATCTTGTGCTTGCAGGGCAGGCGTGGTGCCACTGTAAATACAGGCCTGGCCCCTGTAAATATTTTTGTGATGGATTTTTTTCACTTTAAAAAATCTTGAGGGCCAGGGATGTAGCTCAGTGGCACAGTGCCTGCCTGGCAAGTGCAAGGTCCTGAGTTCGATCTTTCAGTTCCAAAAAACCAAACAGAACAAAAGAAATCTTGAGCAAGTGTTGAAAAGCTAAGTAATTCAGTCTTGATATGTTTGTTTTCCTGGCAGCTAGCATTGGACATGTGGAGGAAATTGATGGTTGAGCCGCTGCAAGCCGTCCTCATTCGAATGCTGCTCCGAGAAGTCAAAAAGTGAGTTGGGATGTGTACCTGCCCTGTCGGTCCTGTCCTGCTGTCTCACACGGTTGAGAAATGAACAGTGGCATGACTGTTGGCCTGGGTCTCATTTCATTGTAAAGAGCCTCATTTTTACTTCATGCTAGGATTCTGAAGTTGTTTTATAATTTTTTTCTTTTTTTAAAATTCTGGCATGTCTTTAATCTTTACTTACATCTTAATCTGTTTAGCAAGTGAGTCTCTTGTTTTATGTAAACATATTTATTTGAGGAAAATACAGTATCTTGTTGCTTTTTTTTTTGTTCCTGGGATTGAACTTGGGACCTTGTACTTTCGAGGCAGGCGGGGGGACCACTGAGCTAAATCCCCAGCCCCCTTGTTGCTTTTTAATCTGGAAATTGCTTAGACCTTCCAGGCGGTGCTCTTTGATGGTTGGTTTGCATACCCTCTCCGATTAAGTCCTGAGGAGGATTTCCTGTCTGACAGAGCAGATTCTTCTAGTTCGTTGGCCACCTCTTTGCCTCAGTATCGCTGTCAGTAACTTACCTGTTCTCATGAGGTCAGTTGATGGGGCAGTGACGTCCTGCTCTGTCCTCAGCTCAGAGCAATTAGAACTAATTTCAGTCTGATCACTTTTTGGGGCGAAGAAAGTTTTCCTGTGGAGTCCAGAATAAGGCACCCTTGGGTCTACAATGGCCTGAATGTTTCTTAAACTTCATTGTTAGGGAATTGAATGTACTGGGCCACACAAATATAAGTGTAATAAAGTCTTAAGTGCTAGAGGTGATATTACAGGAATTATCCCACCAGTGAATTGCAGTGTATAATAGCCACTCCCCCTGGATCTGCCTTCTTCCACAAGACACAAGTGCAGACTTTCTTTACATGTGGAGAGTAGTTTGTCAAAGCATTATTCTTACTATGGGATTCCTAGTTGGAGGGAGGGGCTGGACACACACACTTGTGCACATACACTACAAAAAGGGTTTTATAAAATTTAACATCAAGGAGAAAGAGGATGGCAGCCGTTAGTAATTGTATTTTAAGAGATTTGTACTGACCATTTGAATGATTCCAGTGTTTCCAAAGACAGGGAAAGGCAATAGTACAGTGGCTGACACTGAATGGAATCTGTGTTTGCTTGGAGAGAATGTGCCTCTTCGTGGAATTAGGTCTGCGTACCCACAAACATGCTACAGCCATCTGCCTGGCATTTTTCCTTAATCTCCTAATAGCAATTCTGTAGATTTTTCTTTAGTTTCAAGATATTTGGTGTCCTCTGATACTGTTACAAAACAGGTGCTCTATCTGTTTTCCTGTTCTGTTTTCTGCTACTCTAGACAAATAAACACAACTCGCTCTTGGATATCAACCTTATTTTCAGCAATTTCATTCAATTCTATTTCTCATACTCTGCGTAGTTCTAGGTTTCTATTTGAGCTCTCATGATCTGTGAAGAGTGATGACTTGTTTCCCCCTTCATGTGTTTGCCTCACTGTGTTGGCCCGGACCTCGAATCTCTTGAAAAGAAATGGTGGCTAGTGAGCGTCTTTGTCTCATTTGCGACTTCAGAGGTCACACGTGCAGTGTGTCTGCATGCAGGATGATGCGTCTTGAACATTTTTATAGTTACTGTAGTTTAGTGTAGCTGTACCCGAGCACAGTACATAATGTTCATCTTCCTTGCGGGAAGTTGGCACCTGTGCACAGCACATCTCGTTCCCTTTTCACCCCGATCCCTTCCCTTTCCCCCTCCACCCTTCTCTTAAACCGCCCCCTTTTGCACCTTGCGTGCAGGACATGCTGGTATCCCCTGTGTGGGGTTGGTGCATGTACACAACACATCCCAATCCCTTTTTTTATCCCCTGTCATCTAGTCTCTTGATAGCAGCTTTTTATGAGAACAATTAAGTTAATTTGAATTGGTGTTGAATTTTATAGAAATGTCTTTTCTGCTTCCATTGAGTGATGATACATTGTTTTTCTCTATTACTTTGCTAATATAAGAAATTATGTTTATGGATTTTCTAATATGAAGCTATCCTTTTATACCTGAGATAAATCTCAGCCTGGTACTTATAGTTTTCATACAGGCTTGCATTTGATTTGCTAATACTTTATTTAGGGTACAAGGCCCAGGAGTGGAATGAGTCTGTAATCGTTCCTTCTTGCAGAGTCATTGTCTGGCTTTGGTTTCAGGTTTCTCCGGGTAGGCTGAATTAGGAGGTTATATCCTCTTTTTCTTTTCAATAAAAGCTTGTATTAAATTGGGATATCAGTATCTTAAATATGTAAAAAACTCCTGCAGAACCATCTATGCCTAAATACATATTTGGTCTTACAGAAAGATTTCTTTCCAACTTTTTTTTGGAGATTGTCTCATTACGTAGTTCAGGCTGGTCTTGAATGTGGCAGTCCTTCTGCCACAGCCTCCCAAGTGCTGGGATTACAAGGATGCATCACCATTCCCAGCATAAGATTTTTAACAGTGTCTCAGCTTTTTTTAAGTTTTAAGATTAGTCAAACTTGTATTTCCTTTTTTTAAAAACTTGTATTTCTTAAATCAGTTGTGAACAGCTTCTTGCAAAGTTGTTGGGAAGTAGCTGTTTATATTATTCTCATTTAAACACTTTATTTACAGAAAGTAGTCTCAAAGCTAATACAGAGTTCTCTATACCCCAGCTTTCGCTAATGTTACAGCCCATATTCCCAAATGTTGGCATAGTATTGTTAGCTACAGACTTTATTTGCAGGTCCCACTGATATCCCTTATTCTGTCCCAGGATTTAATCTAGGTCAAACATAACATATTTCACTCAGGTCTCTTTGGCTTCCCCTACTCTGGACACCTTTAAAGAGGAGGTATTTGTAAGATATTTGTCAATTTTAGTTTTTCTGATAGTTTCTCATGATTAGACTGAGATTATGAGTTTTGAGGGGGAAACACCACAGGTATTGTGCCTTCTTTCTCATCATGTCAGTAAGGAGTAGACAACATCAACATGACTTATGGGTGACAGCTTTGATCATTTGGTTAATGCCTTGTGTTCCCTAAATCTCCACTTGCATTGATTTCTTCCTTTCATTAATAATCTTGCTTATTCACAACTTTGTCTTTTGATTACTTTTACCTGAGGTTTGTGTATTTGCTTTTGTGTGTGTGCATGTGGGTGTGTTGGTGTGTTGTCTTCCAAGAGACTAACTTTGGTCTTAATTCATCTCTTGTGTCTGTTTTCCCTTATTCTGCTCTTAGTTTTCTTCCCTCCTCTGGCAGAGAAGTGTTTTTGGATTGGGCTGGTACAAGCATAAAGTCCTTAGTGAGGAAAAGCCCTCAACCAAATTATTTCTTAAGGAATCAAGGGAGTATTATATAGTGGAGACTTAAACAAGGGTGGAGGGCGAGGCAGTTTCGGATGTGACACCTCACTTACGCGTGGCCCCTTCCGCAGTTGTACCCCCTTCCACAGTGGGGATGCTCGGCAAGCTGAACTACACCTTTCTTTTACAGTGAATAGAATAGAATTCCTGATTTTTAAAGTTGTTTTCCAGGTAGTAATTGCAAAGAAATTAATTTAGCTGACATATAACAGAGCTGAATGTTAGATCGCCAGTAATAATTTTTAAATTTTTGTTTGTTTTGTTTTGTTTTGTTTTGAGACAAGGTCTCACTATGTCACTTAGGCTGGCCTTGAACTCACTAAGTAGTAGCCCAGGCTGGCCCCGAACTCATAGTGATCCTCCTGCCTCAGCCTCCTGAGTGGGGGAGGGATTATGGCATGTGCCAACGCACCTAGCTCCAGTAATAATTTTTTAAAACATTTATAATGATAAGAAATAGCTGTTGAAAAATTCTACCCACCTTTTCCTATGCTAAGTAATGAAATTTGTCAAAGCAGAGCAGTTGGAAGTAAAATAAAGTTAGAATTGGTATTTTTTTCAATGCCAGAATAATTTGTTCCTTAGATAATATTGTTGTTACACATTTCTCTGCTTTGGCTACCTAGTATTTTTCATTTAATGCTAGAAGGATTTTGTCCCTCTGCTTAGAAAATCCAGTAACTAAAATGGAAGTGTTCACGCTACTTATGTTATTTTTGTAAAGATGAGATGAGATGCTTTATATATTTACTATAGTATTTAGTAACATTACGACATTATTGTAGCATTTAGTAACGTTGTAGTGTTGGTAACATTTACTGTAGTATTTAGTAACATTAAGAAAGAGAAAACTTAATTTTTTCCTAAAGCAAAGCACCTTATGTAAAGGTTCTCTTTAATTTTTATTTATTTATTTTTTTGGTACCAGGGATTGAACTTGGGAGGCAGGTGGTGGAACCACTGAGCTAAATCCCTGGCCTCTCTTTTATTTTTGTATTTTTTTCATTCTTCCATTTAATCCATGCATTTATTTTCTGGGAGGCTAAGGATCGAAAGTTAATATCCACCTGTATTTCCTAATGTGATTAAGATTGGGTTGCATTCGTGGTTTCAACTAAATTGGAATTTATGTCACTGCAGTATTTAAGATGATCAGGTGGGCGAAGTGACCATGTCTGCAATCCCAGCACCCGGGAGGCTGAGGCAGGAGGATCACAGTGAGTTCAAGGCCGGCCTGAATTGCATAGTGAGATCTTGTCTCAAAAAAACTAAACAGGGACCAGGGATTTAGCTCAGTGGTTCCGACACCTGCCTTGCAAGCGCGAGATCCAAGTTTGATCCCCGGTACCCACGCCCCAAAACAAAAAACACCAAACAAAACAAAAGCAAAAGAGATGATCTTAGATCTCTTTATAACTGAAAAGAAATGTAGAAATATCCAACAGATCTCCCTAAATTTTAAAAATATATTTTTATTAGCACATAGGTGCAGTAGATAATGTTTACATTCCTTGGGTGGAATTGTTATGTGTATATAACACATCTTGATTCCCTTTTTTAATCCGCTTTCCCTCCCCTCTCTCACTCTCCATCTCAGGATCCCCTTACCATTTGAGAAAGCCCTGTCCCCTACCTCCTATACCTGTCTTTCATTTTGTCATGTATTTGTAGTTTAAAGTTTCTCATGTAAGAGAAAGCATGTGATATATAAGCTTGTGTGTCTGGTGTATTTCACTTAGCACTATGGTCTCATGTGCATTCATTTTCCTACACTTGACTCGCTTACCCTTCTTTCTCTCATTGTGTGAATGGTGAGATACCTGTGTACAGGGCACCAGTACTAGCCGATCTTGTGGATGAACAACAGTTATTAGTCATTGGAGTGAGTGACACATTGCATGTGGTGCACCTTTGACAAATGTGTACCATCAGATTATGGTATCCTTTTTGGAATAGTTTGTGGGCAGTGAAATGTAAGTATTCTTTTTTAACTGAGCCATAAAAACTTGCAATATTGTACACATTAATGGGGTACCATGTGATGTTTTGATACATGTATACATTGCATAATGTTTTCATCAGGTGAAACATCTTCAAGCATTTCATTTCTTTATGGTGAAAAGTTTCAAATTCTTCCAGCCTTTAAAAGAGTACACGACATTATAATTATCTGCAGTCCAGGACACACACTGTGATCTGCTTGTGAGGTACCACAGTGGCCCACACATGGAGACAGAAGGTAGAACAGCGGTTGCCAAGGCCGGGAGGAGGGAGGAATGAGGAGTTAGTGTTTCCCGGGTACAGTTTCAGTTTGGGAAGATAAAAAGTTTCAGAAGTGAACAGTGGATGCTGGTTGCACAGCATTGCGAATATATTGAAGTCGTGCACCTAAAACTGCTAAAATGGTTAAGAAAATATTGCATTAAAAATTTTAAAGAGAAGTGAATTCAAAAAAGAATGCATTGTCATGAAGTGCTGTAAAATGGACAGCCGTAAAGGTTGTACATGTCTATACGCACGCTGGGAACACTTTAACCGCGTACCTCAAGTGGGTGAGCTGTGAGCTGTGTGAAATGTCTCTTAGTACACAGTGCCTGCAGTCCCCCTGCTGGGCAGTGGCACGGCGGCCTGTGGCTCTGTGTGCATTGCGCAGTCTCCAACCCCTCACCCGGCCCAGGCCTTCCTTCCCCAAGTTGCCACCGCTCCTCTCTCAGCTCCGTGAGACTTCACGGCTGAGGGACGCTGTGTGCTTCTTGTCTTTCTGTACCTGGCTGATTTCACTTGAAATAATCTCTGCTTCTATCCATGTTGCCAAGGAATGACAGGATTTTTTTCTTCTTTTCCTCCTCACAATGCTGGGGTTTGAATCCAGGGCCGTTATGGGGAACTCCCAGTCAGTGTCTCTGTCTCTATCTGTCTGTCTGTCTCCGCCCCGCCCCCGCCCCCCGCCCTCGTTGCCCAGGCTAGCTCCAACTTCTTTCCGCCAAGTGCTGGGGTTACAGGCATGTGCCATCATGCTCAGCTAGGATTTTATTCTTTTTAAATTCTTTTTTATGATTAGCATTGTCTTGTGTCTGTGTGCCGCATTTTTAATCCATTAAGCAGCCGAAGGACCCGGTTGTATCCACTTCTTGGCTGTTGGGGATAGTCACGTGGCCAGCACGGGTATGAGGATGTCTGTCGTGCTGACTCCATTTCCTGTGGATATGTACTCAGGAGTGGGCCTTGATGTATCGTGGTAGTTATATTGTTGATTCTTTGAGGAACCTCCATACTGTTTTCCATAATGGACATGCTAATTTGGACTCTCCATACCCTCACCAGCACTTGTTATCTTTCTCTCTGTTAGATAATAGCCATTCTTACTAGGGTAAAGTGGGACTGTGGTTTGGATGTTCATAAATGAAGCTTGATGATGTTGAGCTTTTTTCTCTGCATCTGTTGGTATTCAGATGTCTTCTTTTGAGAAATGACTATTCAAATCTACTGCTCATCTTTTTAATCAGGCTCTTTTGTTTTTTGCCCGTGAGTTTTTGGAGTTCCTTCTATATACTGAATACCAAGTCCTTGTCAGGTATGTAAGGGTTTGCAGATATTTTCTCTCATTCTGCAGGTTGCCCTTGCACTCTGTTGATTGCTTCATCTGCTATGCAGATTTTTTAATTTACATGTAATCTTATTTGTCAATTTTTCCTTTTGTTTCCTGTCCTTTTAGGGTCTTTTCCATATGCTTTTCTATATGGGTATTCCCCATATGCTTTCTTCTAGTATTTTCATAGTTTCAGGTTTTATGTTTAAGTCTTGAATCCATGTTGGATTGACCTTTTTGTATTAGATGAGAGATATCTTTCTTCTTCTGCATGAAGATATGCAATTTTCACAGCATCATTTATTAAAAAGACTGTCCTCCAAAGCATGTTCTCAGGGCTTTGTAAACTCAGTTTGCAGTAGACATGTGGGCTTACCTACGGCCTGTACTGCTGCTTTGGCCTGTGTGTCTAGTTATGCCAGTACCATTGTGTTTGATTACTGTACCTTTGTAGTATTTTTAAAAAATTCTTTTATTGGTACATTTTAGGTATACAGTACGTTTACATTTATCATTGGGTGCTTGTACCTGTACATGATGTATCTCGGTTCTTATTTTTTCCC
>NW_004624805.1:7069174-7088849 GCF_000247695.1 Heterocephalus glaber
TTTAATCTTTGGCAGGTTGAAATCCAGTTTTTCCAACACCATTTATTATAGAGGCTATCTTTCCTCCAATGACGGTGTTTGGCTCCTTTGTCAAACATGAGGTGGCTGAGTATGTCTGGAGTTGTTTCTGCATCTTCTAATCTATTCCACTGATCCTGGGGTCTGTTTCTTTGCCAGTACCATGCCGTTTTGTAGTGTGTTTTGATGGCAGGTAGTGTAATGCCTCCTGCTTTGTTCTTTTTCTTAAGCTGGCTTTGGCTCTTTAGGGTTTTGTTGTTGTTGTTATTGTTCCATATAGTTTTGGAATTGTTCTATGAAGAGTGTCTTTGGTATTTTCATAGGGATTACATGGGTTCTGGAAATTGTTTTGGGTGTGGGTGGTATGGATGTGTTAACAGTATTCTCCCGGTCCATGAGATGCGATGACTTTCCACCTTCTTATGTCCTCTCTAATGTCTTCTATCAGTGTTTTGTAATTTTTATCGTAGAGATCCTTTGTCTTTCATTAAGGTTATTTCTAGGCATTTCATTTATTTCTTGTAGCTCTTGTAAAGAGGAATTGCTTTCTTGATTTCTGTTTCAGATAATTCACTTGGCATATAGCAGTGCTGCTGATTTTTATGTGTTGATTTTGTATCTTGTAACTGCTGAATTCATTTATTAGTTTTTACAGTTTTTTTGGTGGAGTCTCACCTTTTTCTATTTGTAATTTATGGCCATGTCATTAACGGTCAGACAGCTTATTTTCCAGTTTGGGTGCCCTTTATTTCATTCTCAGTCCTGCTTGCACTGCCTGGGCCTTGCAGACCTGTATTGAATAAAAGGAGTGAGAGTGGTCCTCTCATTCCACGTCAGAGAGAGAAAGCTTTTCGCTTTTCCCCATTCAATATAATGGCAGCTGTTGCCTTATAAGAAATGGCCTTTAGTATGATGAGTTAACCAAAATCCAAATCTTCTTAACTTCAAGTTTTAAAGTCTTCCTTTCGTGGGCTTGTATCTATTTTTTTTTTTGGTACTGGGCATCGAACTTAGGACCTTGTACATATGAGGCAGGCACCGGAACCACTGAGCTAAATCTCCAGCCCCTTGGCTTGTTTCTATTTTAATTAATTAATTAATTAATTTATTTATTTATTTTTTGGTACTGGAGATTGAACTCAGGTCCTTGCGCTTCCAAGGCAGGCAGCGGAACCACTGAGCTACATCCCCAGCCACCTCTATTTTATTAATATTAAAGAAATCTTATCTTAGTATTGGCATATCTTTTATTTCATGATCAAAGCTTTTATTTATGGAATAGTTTCTATACATGTTGTACATTATGTATTTATGGAATGGTTTCTATAATGGTATACGTTAACAATGACATATTCATTCACCCATGATATGAAAAAACTTTTAGGCTTCACGCATTATTGACCTTTAAGTGCTTTATAAATTAGGAAATAAAATAAGCAGCCATACTTTGGCATGCTTTGGTAGGTTTTCATGGATTTTTCTGTTCTTGATAATAATATTTTTTATACCTTGTTTTAGTGATCGTGGTGGAGAAGACCCAAACCAGAAAGTAATCCATGGGGTTATTAACTCCTTTGTTCATGTTGAACAGTATAAGAAAAAATTTCCTTTAAAGGTAAAAAAAGAAAAATCCTTTACAAACATAATCAGACTTTGAATTTTTTAAATTACATGTTCAGTTTTTTCCTAATGGGATTTTAACTGATTTATCCAGTTTTATCAAGAAATCTTCGAGTCTCCCTTTCTGACTGAAACAGGAGAGTATTACAAACAAGAAGCTTCAAATTTGTTACAGGAATCAAACTGCTCACAGTATATGGAAAAGGTAAGAAATAGCAAGTTCCATATTTCCACCTGTTTTACACTTGGCCTTGTTTTATTTGACATAGTTTTTAGCTGACATTTTCTTTGAAGAGAGGCTCTGTGTATTTGATCCTTGGCTCGGTTCTAGTTAATGAAGGTACAGCATCTATTGGTAAAGTCACCGCTCTTGTTTAACATTTTCCCTGAGGAACAAAATGGTGCTCAGGTTTTCCTCATGGTTGGTACTTTCTGCTAAATCCCTGTTGCTTGTTTTTCTCATCCTTAAAATTAATATATATAGATATATATCTATATATATATCTATCTATATATATATCACATTATTGGCTGAAAAATAAAAAGATTTTTGTGCTTAGAAAGAGGACAAGTGAAGAAACTAGGCGTTTGGGTGTTTGTTTGTTTGTTTTTTACAAACCCTGAGTGTTTGTCTTTTAAACTGGAAGAGAAAATGGAAAATAAAATAATTCTAGGTTCTTGGATAAGTTACTTTTTTTGAGGGGTGCTGGGGACTGAACCCAAGGTCTTTGCACTAAGCTGTACTCCCAGCAGTCCCTCTTCTCACCTTCCCCCCTTGAGACAGGTTGGCACAAAAGTGTGATCCTCCTGCCTCAGCCTCCCAGAGTGCAGGGACTACAGGTATGCACCACCACACCTGACAACACGATCCTTTTAAGGGTCATTTATTATTGTACAGTATTGTTCTTTTTTTGGTTTGTTGGCTTTATTGTTATACTATTGTATTTCAGTCAAAAGCTTGTTGACCAAAATGATTTTCTTAGTTGAAATGCATGGTGAAACTTTTAAAAATCTAGACTCCCTATGGCCCACCCTTAGTTTCTGTGACTACCCTGAACTCTTGGTATTCCTGGGGTAGCACCATAGCAAAGATAGGAATATGGGATTCTCCTTAGTCTCTTTTTTAAACCTCTCTCTTCAGTCTTGAGTCTCATTTTCCTTAAAGATTTCTGACAAGGCACCTAGGGATTTCCTCATCCCAGGAATACTCAGCAGTGTCTCCAGGGGTCGAATGTAAATCCAGACATCCCAGTCACACAACTTCGTTTTCTGTGTCTGTGCATTCGGTTGTGTATGTGCCGTGCTAACAGGATTTTGATTCTCACTGCACAATACTCTTCTTGGGGTGTGTAGTAGAAATCAGTCACACTGTTTGCCTGCATCCTTATTCTTGTTAATGTTGCCCAGTGTGTCTGTAGGAGGATAAACTTTAGCAAAGGTCTTGAGTCACATATTTGAAGGTGACTAAATATATTTTGGCTCTTAAAAGTCTAATGAAATCTTTACTGTATCAGTTAATCATCATGTGCATACTGTTTTTGTTGCCATTTAATAAGGGAAACCAAGGTAATGTACTTAGATTAACATATGGAATATAATTTATTTTTTAGTTTGATAGTTAAGACCACTTGGTCTGGTTTTTAATAACCTTTACCAACTTTGCCTATTGTGTTTGTCAATATAATAGGGAGATTGATCAATGAGGATAAAAGGCAGATTGTTTAACTTTTGTTCTTGGTCATCAGACTGTAGATACTCATAAGTAATGTACAAATTTGAAATGATTGGTATTGTTGGTTTAAATTGGTTGTATAAGCATTGTTTGCCTTTGCTGTGTTTCAAAGTCATTGAAATTTGCTACCTGACTTAGTAATGTGAAAGATTTTTTCCTCATAGAGAAACTGGTAAGTTCTTGACTGTAAAAATAATTTTTGTAGGTTCTAGGTAGATTAAAAGATGAAGAAATTCGATGTCGAAAATACTTACATCCAAGTTCATATGGTAAAGTAATTCACGAATGTGAGCAACGAATGGTAGCAGACCACTTACAGTTCTTACATGCAGAATGTCATAATATCATTCGACAAGAGAAAAAAAATGGTAAGTGTTACCAAACGTACATATGAATAGAAATTTAAGTATGAACCTTTTTTAACATCATCGCTCACAAACTTTCAAGCATTTTTATAATAATCTTTACAATATTCTATACAACCTTTTGTAGATTATTATTCTATTGTTGAAAGACAACTTTGGAAAAGTGTATTTTCCAAGTATATTCTAAAGTCAAAAGAAAAATTAGGAAACGTGCTTATATATTTTCGTATCTTACAAGAGCTACTTATCTTAATATGTTAATTTCTAGAACACTATGGGAATAAAGGCAAAGTCTATGAGAAGGAATTTTAAATCAACTTTAAATATGTGGAGAGGTGTTCAGTCTAATTCAAAATAGGGGAAATACAAAATAGAAATACAATGAGATACCACTCTGACAAGTGGAAAGGTGGAATGTTTTAGAAAAATGGAGCTAGTATTAAGATTTATCAGTTAGCAATGAATAACATAAGACATGTCTGCCAGAACTACACAGAAAGCTTCGTGGTACTGTTGAAACCAACGGTGATTTATAGACCCGAGTGTTGTTCATTGATTGTCTGTGTGGACTGAGACCAGCCAAGGCAATCATGATGAGCATGATGGAGATATTAGTGGGACTTATTGTATAACTAGGAGACAAGGGAGCAAGACCATGCAGGGATAGGCAGAGAGACAGTGCAGTGAAATAGCGCTGAGAAGCAGCCTGTGTATGTGCAAGTGGGTAGCTCCCAGAGCAGCAAGGACAGGCGGCTTCGGGAAATGCATCATGTTGAGTCCACTGAGTATCCATTTGGGAAAAAGACATAGGATCCCTACCTCAGACACCGTGTCCACATTCATGTCACTATGGGTTTTCTGTAAAGGGTGAAACAATAACACTTCTAAAGGGTAATACACGAGAGCATCTTCATAACCTGACGTAGGGAAAGATATCTTAACTATGACACAGCACAAGCTCCAAAGGAAAGATTGATCCAGCAGACTACATTAAAATGACAAACTTTGGATCATTGAAAGACCATTGAGACCACTGGTCTCAAAAGCAGTCCCAGGGTCATATTGTCTGCAGTGACTGAAGATTTATTCTAGAATATAAAATGGTCAAGAGACTTGCTTAGGCGCTGTAGAATGGAAGATAACCAAATGGCTAACAAGGATAAAATGTCTTCAGTCTCATTAGAGGGGTGTAAATTAAAAGCACTATATGATATCAATACCTGCAGTTTTTATATACAGTTAGAAAGGCTGGAAATAGAAGGTATTGGTGTGTAGAGTACCCAGGTCCCCTTGTACGCTTGGGATGAACATACAAATTGATGCTACCACTTGGAAAAACTGCCACCGACAGCTGAAGTGGAATATATATATGGCTCTGCAGACTGACCCCTCGGCGTATACCCCACCCACACATGCAGGCGTATACAAAAGCTGTGTACAGGGGTGAGCTCAGCAACACTGTGATAGCTCCAAAACTGGAAACAATGGCTCAAGTGCCCACCAACAGTAGAATGGATATAATGCAGTGTATTCAAACATTGGAATATTACATAGGAATGGAAGCGAGCAAATTAAAGCTAAATACAGCAGCATCCATAATAGCGTTGAACAGAGAAACCAGCCAACTGGGATTCTGTTTTTGTTCCTAATTGAAAACAGGCCAGATTAAAGTGTGATTTAGTCATCACAGCAGTGGCTGCCTTTGCAGAGGAGCAGGAGAAGGAGTGACCGGGAGGGGGCACGAATGTGTATTACACTTTTCTGTATGTATCCTACACTTCCATAGAAAGTTTAAAATAAAACCCACCACCCTGGGACTCGCCCTCATAATCAGTGTGGTTGACACCTCACCGCCAAGGGAGCTTCTTGCTGTTGGGTCCTTCGTTTAGAAGAGTCTGCCTGCATGATTGACAAAGCAGTCTTGCTTGCTTTCAGGGGTTTACCCTACAGGTGTTTTTCCCCATATGTGAAATTATTAAGTACAACTTTATAATATGAAGAGATTGGAAAGGACCTGATTTTTCTCTCCATTTTTAAGAGATCGTAATACACTTGTATCCATTTACTGGAGTGCTGGGCACTTATAACATGTGTGGAATGCTTCCTATACTGATGTAAAACACCTCTAAGTTTAAACATGTCCTGCAGCTGCAAATGCTAAATACACTACACTGTTGTATCAAAAGGAGCCAGGGAGTGCACGTGTGTTTCCTTGAATGTGCTTCGGGAAAGACCCAAAGCAACCTCAGCATCACTTTCCTGGGGGAGGGAAGATGAGTCTGGGGTCTTCTGTCTGCATCCTCTTGTGCTTCTGCCTTTGGAACTATGTTCCCTAATAATAAAAATATAATGGGAGTTTAATAATGAAATTTCTTTTCCCCTCAGACATGGCAAATATGTATGTCTTACTCCGTGCTGTGTTGACGGGGTTATCTCATATGATTCAGGAGCTACAAAACCATATCCACGATGAGGGCCTCAAAGCAACCAGTAACCTTACTCAGGAAAATGTGAGTGCACATTCATTCTCTCTTGGTCGTCTGTGTCACAGTTTTTGTTCTGGCTTTACTGCTTTGAGAGAGAAAAGAAAATCTCTTGTCATGCCAACAAATAAAGCATCTGTTATTCATATGTTTAAACCTAGAATTTGTTGTACTCGTTTTGGAATTATGAAATTATTAGAAAACTATTGATTGAGATAGGCTGTTTCGTAGCCATAGTGATATGTGTGTTTGTTCATTGAATGTTAACTTCTCACAGAAAAATGTTTGCTGTTTCTCCGTAACTGTGTTCTTTCTAACTGGCAGATTAAAACAGCCTTCCATGTATATATATGTTTGCTATCCAAAATACCCAAGCAGTGACTTTCACACTCCTGATGCCCATCTTTCTCGAGCACTTTGCCAACAAATGAGGGGTTTTTTTGGGTTTTTTTCGGTACCGGGGATCGAACTCAGGTCCTTGTGCTTGCGCAGCAGGCAGCAAAACCACTGAGCTAAATCCCCGGCCCTAAATGACGTTTTACAAGTTGCCTTTTTTTTTTTTTAAATCAAAATGTCCCTATAGTGTGGAAGTGCCTTATTCCTCATGGTGGGTGACAGTAAGAGAGACGTAACATGAAATGTCACTTCTGTCTCTGAAGTAGTTCTGTTTGCTCTTCATCTTAATATGGTAATCTGGTGTGCACCTCGTGCTCAGGAGCACATACTAGTATATAAGACCTTGTCTCAAACAACAGAAAACAGAAAAGAGAGAAAGGAAGTGTGCTTTTGGTACATTCATCTGACAAGTCGAAGACAGTCCTGGTGTCAAGCTGATTTTAATACAGATATTTTAGGGTGTTTTGTTTTGTTTTTGAGACAGGGTCTCCCTGCATAGTCCAGGTGGGCCTTGAACTCACTATGTAGCCCAGGTAGGCCTTGAACTCGCAGTGATCCTCCTGCCTCAGTCTAGTATTACAGATGTGTGCTACTGTGCCCAGGATTGGTTTGGTGTTTAGAGACAAGGCTTTGGTATATTCCAGGCTGACCTGGAACTCACAGCAATTCTTCTGTAGACTCTGAGATTGCAGGTGTGGGCCCACCAGTTTCAGGCTTTAGCCTTATAAGACCATCTTAGACATCTTCTGAGAGGGAAAGGGAGAGAGAAAATGTGTGTGTATAAGACATCATTTTTTGGGGATAAATTTTACTGGGGTTTTTTTGGTACCAGGGATTGAGCTCAGGACCTTGCACTTGAGGCAGGGGTGGTGTCACTGCGCTAAATCCCTGGCCTTAAATTTTGCTCTTAAACAATCCTAATTTTATTCCTAATGTGTATTTTGTGCTTTGTATTTCACATTTTTAGATGCCAACACTATTTGTGGAGTCAGTTTTAGAAGTACATGGCAAATTTGTTCAGCTTATCAACACTGTTTTGAATGGTGATCAGCACTTTATGAGTGCATTGGATAAGGTAACTTCTTAATACATGTACTATTTCTCTAATTTTCTTTATTGTTGTTGGGAAATTTCAGGATTAGGCTTCTAAGTATGAGATTTCTGATATAACCTTGTGTAACTAATTTAAATGTGAGAGTCAAAATAGGAATAACATTTGTTTTAAATTTTTAACTGAACGGTTAAACTGAATGCTTGTGGAATTTCTCATCACTGTGTTTTATATAAGTGAAATTGTCAATAAGCTAGAATCTTCTGAAAATACATGCAATGTCTTAATAGTCTTTAGTATTGATTTTTTCCTTCAAATATTTAACATGAGCTTTATGAATAATTTAAAGAAAAATATACTTTATAGACTTGAGGTTTTATATTCTATGTAGGAAATTTGCTTACAAGGTTGTAAGAAATTTTAAAATGTGATGTTATTTTATCTGTGCTGAAATTTCATTAATGAGTTATAAAATATCTTATAATAGGAATGGCATATGTAATTATTAAGTTGTTAGGAATACACCTAGAGGAGTAGGACGTTATGGTTTATATCTAAAATGACCTTCCAAATCCTCATATGCTCATAGGTGGGGCTTTTGGGAGTGACTATCATGAGTGTGATAACTGGATTAGTCCACTGATTAGTTTATCACAGTTCTGGGTGTGGCTGATGGGATTTACTAAAGACAAGACCTGCGCATGCATGTCACCAATCAATGGAGTTGTAGCCTGAATGGAATAAAAAGGGAAAGGGAAGCTCATTTCTGCTGCTTCTTGCCTACCCTGCTATGGACTGTTTCTCCTTTGCCGTGCCCTGGAGCCAGCAAACTATAGATTGAAGCCTCCACAAACTGTGAGCAAAAATAAACCTTTCCTCTTTGAACTTGTGGGTGTCTAATATTCTGTCCTGGCAACAAGAAAGTAACTTAAGAGAGAGGAAATGTTTATTTTGCTTCACAGTTTGAAAAGCTTCAGCCCATGGTGCTTTGGCCCGTTGCTTTGGGGCCTGTGGCAAGCAGCACGTGCTGGTGGAAGTGTGTGGCTGAGGAAAACTGTTCAGCTCATGGTGGCCAGGGAGGTAGAGACGGGGGAGGGGCCATGGCCCCCAGTGTCCCCTTCAAGGGTGCATCACCCCTCCACCCCACCCCATCACCTAAGTTCACTCTCAGTGACACGGGGACACACCTTCTAAAGGCTCCAACACCTTCCTGTAGTGCCAGACTTTGAGCCGTGCCTTCAACACATGGCCTTTGTGGGACATCTAAGATTGAAACAGCAACAGGTGATACCTTTAGACAGACAGGCTGTATAGCACAGTGATGGCAAACCTTTTAGAGCTTTAAGTGATACAAACAGCCCACTGTGGCACATGTGCCACAGGTTCGCCACCACTGTTACAGCATATTTTGAACCACCTGTACGCTTGCCTTCTGGCTGGTGGCTAATTACTGGTCTGTTTTTACTTAGGCCCTTACATCAGTGGTAAATTACAGAGAACCCAAATCTGTTTGCAAAGCACCTGAACTGGTAAGTTTGATGATTGCTTAATCATACTCTTGTGAAAAGTCTGTATTAATTAGAAAACAAACACTGAGCTTAAAGTCAAATTAATTGGTTTTGGTAGCATTTTTCAGAATATGTTGAGAAATTATCTATATTATAATTTGACATTAGTGAAAGGAAAGCAGAAATCCAAGTATATTTTCTTAAGACATAACCAAAGGAGAACATGTACAATGTTTGGAGTTTGTTGTTGGGTTTTTGTTCTTTTGTTTTGTTTTGTTTTGTTTTGTTTTGTTTTTGATACCGGGAATGGAACTGAGGACCTTGCTCTGAGTTGAGAGGCAGGTGCGGTGCCACAGAGTTAAATCCCCAGCCCTGTTCTTTTGGTCTTTTGAGAAGGATCTCACTATGTAATTCAGACTGGCCTTGAGTGCACTGTGTAGCCCAGGCTGGACTCAAACTCATGGTGATCCTCCTGCCTCAGGCTCTCAAGTGCTGGTATTATACACGTGTGCTACTGCACCTGGCATTGGTCTGGTTTTTGGAGAAAGGGCATTGCTGTTTTCCAGGCTGGCCTTGGACTCTCATAGTGACCCTTCTAGGATTACAGCCTTGGCCACCGGGCCTGGTCAAACTTTGGGTTTCAAAGTGTGTTTTTGAGCTGTTTCTAGTATTTTTTGTAAATTATCTGTGTCATGTGTATTTAAGTCATTTACTTATGTTCATAGCTTTTAAAACATAAAGTTTAAGATGTGAAAGACTTCATTTGTTGATCTTGTTTTGTATTGTTGCCACATTGCCTTATTTGAGGCATGATTAGTCCCAAAGGGCCCTGTCTAAGATTGATTACCACTTTCTATTTGAGCTTGCTAAGTACTGTGACAACTTACTAAAGAAGTCAGCAAAAGGGATGACTGAGAATGAAGTAGAAGACAAATTGACGAGCTTTATAACTGTTTTCAAATATATTGATGATAAGGATGTTTTTCAAAAGGTAAGTTGTTAAAAGAAAACTTTCAATTTAAATTGTCAGCTTTGCTTTATTAAAAAGGAAGTAATCTTTTAAATTTTTTTTAAATGTAGTTCTATGCAAGAATGTTGGCAAAACGCTTAATTCATGGGTTATCTATGTCTATGGATTCTGAAGAAGCTATGATCAATAAACTAAAGGTATTGTAAGCCTTTGATATGATAATGTCCTAGAAATTATTCCACCAGCACATAAAGACCCTCACTGCAGCATTGTATGCAATAGCAGGAATAAACTCATCACCGGGACTGGTTAAATGTATAATGATGTACTCATACAGTTGGATATTATGTAAATATTATAGTAAGGGGCCCAGGGTCTTCACGTGTATTAGTATAGAAAGACCTCCAAGATACTCATATTGACTTTAAAACAAATAATATTATTTATACCTGATTATACCTAAAAATATTCCTGTACAGGTTTTTGGGTGCTGTTGAATTTCAGTTCATTTTACATCATTTTAGCTTATACATTTATCACTCAGTAGCTGGTATTAAAAATATATCTAAAACAAAATAGATATCTAATTGCTCTCCTTTTTAAATTAAGTATGGCTGGAGTACTGCCAGTGAGCTCTTATGTATATTTTATATGTACTATGTACTGTGTAAGCCAAAAGTTTATCTTACACATAGTAGTTAAGCATTTTACAGTGTTGAAATAAGAAATATGAATTTATAGAGAAGTTTTTGTTTTACAAGGAAATTTGGTTTCATAAATATGTATTTTCAGTCACTTCTTTACATCTAACTTTAAAAGGAAAGAAATATTTGAAAGGTTTGGTTTTTTTTTTTTTTTTTTAAGTTTGGTTTTATTTTATTCATTTTTTGGTACTGGGGATCAAACTTGGGACCTTGTGCTTACGAGACAGGCGACGGAACCACTGAGCTAAATCCCCAGCCGTGAAAGGTTGGGTTTTAAATAATAAGACCTTAGACATAGCGTATATGCAAGGCCCTTTGACGAAAGACCTGCAGTAGCAGCACATTCTTACTGATGATCAGGATGGTTTGTTATTTTTTTTAAGTCATGCATCTTTAAAACTTTCATTTACAGCAAGCCTGTGGTTATGAGTTTACCAGCAAGCTACATCGCATGTACACAGATATGAGCGTCAGTGCTGATCTCAACAATAAGTTCAACAATTTTATCAGAAACCAAGACACAGTAATAGATTTGGGAATTAGTTTTCAAATATATGTTCTACAGGTATGAATATGTGCTTGCTTTTTTTTAATTTTTGGTACTGGGGATCAAACTTGGGACTTTGTGCTTGTGAGGCAGGTGGTGGCACCACTGAGCTAAATCCCCAGCCCTGAATATGTGCTTTCTTATTGGTATTTACTAATCGTTCCAATACTCTGGTATATAGGATTGATTGCCAATTGATTACGTAGGTTGCAATTATGTATTTTGGATTCCCGAGTTGTTGCATTGATTTGGAAAGACATGCCATGATAGTAATGCTATGGGTTTTATAAACATTTCATAGGGGGAAAAACAGGTGTTTTAGTTCCTTAAAACCTGATTTGTTGCTCTGTGTAACTTCACTTTCCTTCTTCCCTCTAGGCTGGTGCATGGCCTCTCACTCAGGCCCCTTCGTCTACGTTCGCAATTCCCCAGGAATTAGAAAAAAGTGTACAGATGGTGAGTGTGCAGGAAAGGGTATATTAGCAGACCAAAAGAACTGTAATGGTAACTGTTGCTTGGTGCTGGAGATGAAATCCAAGTGTCTTTTCTGTGCTCTACCAGTGAGCTGTATCCTCAGCACCAGTTATTATTTTATATCATTTTGAATATTTATCCTATCATAGGGGTTCACATGATAAAGATTTCTCACAGAATATAGTCTTCTGCTCTTTAGGAAGATGAAGTTACTGTAGTTATTAATATTTAAATTAAAATGCTGAGGGTGTCCTAGAGTTCTTTGCCAAAGTGTATCTCATTAGTAAATCTATGTGCCTTTAAGCAGTTTCAAGTTATAAAAATTTAATATTAGAAGAAAGATTAGAACTAAATACTTAAAACTATCATATTACATTTCAGCTACTCAAGAGACAGACGGGAGGTTCACAAATTCAAGTCCCACGTGGGCAATTTTGCCCTATCTCAAAATAAAAATAAAAAGGGTAGGGTCGGGGATTTAGCTCAGTGGTTTTAATGCCTGCTACGCAAGGGCAAGGACCCGAGTTCGATCCCCAGTACCAAAAAAAAAAAAAAGAAGGGTAGGGATGTAGCTCAGTGGCAGAGTGCCCCTGGGTTTGATTTCCAGTACTTCACAGTATAGTTTACCATCCATCTGAATTTTGTACCTCATATATCTCTTGTAATTTTCTTATTTGTTCTTTATGTAAATTATGTGGAATGTGAAATATTCTGGGAAAAAAATTACAGTGTGGTTAGATAGAAACCCTAGAATGCTGACCAAAAAACCTTCTAAGGAGACTGGAAAAGATGTCATTCTTCAAACACATATAATTGGGACAGAATTCATCCAACATAGAGTTCACCCAGTTGAAGTATTCCGTGTCACTGGTTTCGAGTATTACGGTGGAGTGTTGCAGCTTAGACCTACATGGCTCCCAGAAGCCATTGTGTCCAGAGATGGCCTTTGGAATGTGATTGGACCATGACAGCTGCAGAGATGGGCCACTGCCGAGGTCACATGTGGAATTTTCTACACTGGTGTCCTGTCAGCACTCAAAAAGTTTCAGCTTGTGGAGGAGCATTTTGAATTTCAGATTTTCAGATCAGGGACATCCATCTTGTGCTATAGTCTCAAATTGGACAGCCACTACAATTAATTTAAAAACATTTTCATTTCCCTGGAATTACTCCAGAAGAAATCCTTTGCTCATTATCATCACTCCCCTTTTCCCCCTAGTTTCTTCCCCTACTTAGCCTACTTCCTTTCTCTGTGGATTTTTTTTTTGGGTACCGGGGATCAAACTCTGGACCTTGTGCTTGCAAGGCAGGCGCCAGAACCACTGAGCTAAATCCCTGGCCCTCTCTATAGATTTTTTAAATTCTAGACATCTCATATAAACAGAGTCATATTATGTACAGTCTTTTATAAATACACAAGGCTCTTTTTTAAAAACTAGTTCTGTCAAAGTTCATCCATATTGTAGTATGTATAAATACTTCCTTCCTTCTTATTGCCAAATAATGTCCCCCTGTGTGGATATACCACATTTTGTTTATCCACTCATCATTTGATGGCCACGAGGGCTTCATTCTTTGGTATATTAATAATGGTATCTTGACCATAAGAATGTTAGTTTTTGTTTCTCTTAAAATAAGAATTATTAATGGTGTAGTACTACTGATCTCTGACTTTGTGCATATAACTTTTTAACCTGTTAAACTAGTGATTATATTCCCTCAAAATATTGAGAGGAGAATGAAATCAGATAATTCATGTAAAGTACTTAGCTTGGTATGTAGCAATGACTCAAAAAATGGCAGCTGGCAGCAGGAGAATTAGTAATGATTAGGGTGGCAGCAGTAGTGGTAATAGAGTGGTATCACCAGTATAGACACGAGGTTACTGTGCATAGGTAGACTTTCAGTATAGCAGTTTGATTTAGGATGTTTTACATCTATGGAAAAGAGTACAGCACAAACTCCCAGACACTACATCAGCAGGAGAGCATTCGTGTGAACATGCTTTGGATGAGCAGAGCATGATTCCACATTGCTGTATGTTTTATGGAGAAAGTAGTTACAAGCTAGTATCCAGTGATGGGGTAGCCAACTAAAGCATTCTGATATATTTGTGTCCAAGGCAAGAGAAAGAAAATGGTTCTCTCTCTCTCTTTGTCTTTTGACAGTCTTAAAGTGTGTTTTTTGTTCTTTTTGTACATGTTTGCAGTTCGTAATGATCACATTCCTCCTGGGGAGTTGGCCTGTGTACATAACACATCTCAAAGCCCCCCCCCCCCCATCTCTGTCCTGCTTCTCCAGTGGAAATTAAGGAAGAGTGGGAGCTAGCGCAAAGCTGCCTTTTAATTTTACATCTTTCTTCCCTCTACTTGAAGCAGTTGTTTTCCAATAATAACTTTAATCCCGTGAACTTCATTAATATGTGGTCTTTATTAGTTTTAGTTTTCTAATTTACAAATAGGAAGTGAATTTTTTCTGATTATATAAAACTACCATTCAAGAGAATTATTTTCTCCTTTTGGATTCCCTCAAATCACCAGTAGAGGGAGTTTGTCCTTGTATTTTTTTCCCCCTTGAAAATCCAAATTTTCAACCACATGATTAAAATTGACATTTGTATACTTAATAGTGTACATTTTTCACAGGTAAATTATCTTGCTTTCATAATTATTTTTACATATTTCCATTTTAGATATAAGTATCTTAAAACTATGCAAATTAAGTTGTAAGTAAAAGTAATTTTTCATTTTAAACCAACAAGCCCTAATTGTTACATTTCTTTTGTACCTAGTTCACAAATTTGAATAACATTAAAGAAATATCTGAGGTAGTGTATATTAATGTAGCTCTATCAGAGATGAATAAACCCATTAAATATGAAATTTAATTTTTAGCCCTTTGAGGTCCAATTAAAACCCTCAAATAGTATTTGGAAATGCTGTGTTTAGCCCATTTACTTTATTTGTGGGGTTTTTTGTTTGTTCTTTTTTTTAGTACTGGGGATCGAACTCAGGACCTTACACTTGTGAGGCAGGCACCAACCCATTTACTTTAAAATGAGAAACTTAGTCAACACATGCTTCTTGCTCATAAACTTTAATATCCAATCATTCAATAAGAAAATGTTTCTTGTCCATTGCCATGGTAATACTAGATGAACTGATAACATTTGGAGCTAAGGCTTTCTGTCTTCAACTAGTTATACATGTGACAATCTTTGTGGTCAGATTAGAAACTTTAAGGTGAGGGAATACCTTTCAGTGTTGGTATCATCAGTAAAACTTTACTGAGTAGTACTAGTTGGTGGGATAGTAAAGACATAAGACAATTTTAGAGCCTGGAAGCAGGATGGCACTCCAATTATTTGTCAAGTACATCTTAAAGCTTGAGTTGCTCACTTTAAAAGTATATTTTAGTTTGCTTTTGTTTGCAAATTGTTTGATAAATTCCAAGTTATATGTCACTTAAGAGGTTATTCACTAATCACAGCACCCTTCCCGAGTCCCCTTGTACATACTCTGACTGGCTGTTCCTGTGGCCGTGAGAATCCATTGATTGATCCTCTCGGTTGGCACCATGAACTTTTCATTGTAAGGAGTTAGGCATATTGTACAAGACAAGTCAAGCATTGCCGATTACTTTATTTAAGCTTCTTTTTAAAAATACACAAGGTAAAATTTGATAATACATGTCATCATGCTAAAAATGTCAATAATTCTGAACAGTGATGTGATGCGGTTTTATTTTCAGAGACCCAAAAGGTAAACAGGGAGCATAGTGGAGGACAGGTATTGGGAAGCAGAAAGAACTTGTTCAGATGGGAAGGGAAGGAAGGGACAGGGGAGAAAGAAAGGAAGGGGAAGGAAGCAAAGCTTTGTAAATGGGGAGGGGAAGAAAAAAGAATAATTAGGGTATCTTATCAGCAGATATCTAAATTTCCCATGAGGGATATGATCATTACATATGGGAAACTGTACTAATTTAAAAAAAAAAAGCTTTACCTTGTCTCATTCAGTGTTCTTTTCCCATTGCACGTTATACATTATCTCTATTTTATTGTGGTGCTGGGGACCAAACACTGGGCCTCTTGAATGCTGAGCACACCCTTCACTGCTGAACTATGCCCTCTGCCCTGTACTTGCTCGTTTAGAAATAAGAACTCTGTATTTTTGGGCTAGTGACCTGTTATTACAAATTTAAACCCGGGAAGGAGTTTTTAAAATTTTAAAGCCATGGCAATAGAACGATGAATTGAGTTCTTCATAATAATATCAATGAAATAATATCAACAAGGAGTGACGCTTTCTTGGTTTTGGTGTCTGCACTATTAAATCATAGATAACTTTCTAGCTAACTGCACATACCTTCTTGTCACTTCGACAAGGGAACATGTTGGCAAATATAAGATTAAAACTTAAGATGTGATTGATATTTTTATGTTGTAACGTGATGGTGTATTTGGTCACTAAGTAGAATCTATTAAGTCCAAATTATCATCACTCAGAAATGTTAATGAATCAATACCTATGTCATATCCGAACTTCTACAAAAAGCCAAATTTGCAAGTATGTAGATTAATGGAAAAAACTCTGAATAAGGTATCAGTTAAAAAAGCTGGACAAATTCCTCGGACACGTGATTGTGATTCAGTCTGCAGCAGAGATGACTTTGTATAGGAGGTGTCTGCATTGCTGTGCTTTGTTTGCTGTAAGAGTCAGGCTCTCACTGTGTCGCACAGGACAGCCTCAAACCCCAGCTCAGGTGATCCATCCCTTCCATCTCAGGCACTCCAGCAGCTGGGACTACAAGTCCACACTGCTGTACCAGCTACTCTGGTTCTCACATTTATCCTTTGTTTTTGGAGACAGGGTCTCAGTATGTAGCTCAGGCTGGCCTCGAACTCACAGCCCCCCAGGGGCTGGGATTACAGGCATGCACCACCACACCCAGCTTCTCATTTGTTCTTTTGGAAAATGCTTATATATGTATGGGCCTGTGTAGTGCAAGGCACTGCACTTTGTGCCGAAGTACACAAATTATTGTGTGAAGGTTGATGGTGATACTGAAACAGTTACATCATACCTCAGAAAAAGTGGGATAATATTTCTGTAATCTTGGTCAGGGACTGCACAGATTGTTTGCTCGTGTGCACAATGACAAAGTATATTATTCAGTAGGCTACCATGTTTTTTTAACATACACTTTTTTACTTTTTTTTTTTTTTGGCTGTACTGGGGACGGGGATCGAACTCAAGGCCTTGCGCTTGTGAGGCAGGCGTAGCACCACTGAGCTAAATGCCCAGCCCTCTTTTTTACTTTTTTAATATGGTGAAAACTAGGTAAGTTATAGTAGCTGAAAATAATTGATCTTTTTTCCTTTCTTACAGTTTGAATTATTTTATAGCCAGCATTTTAGTGGCCGGAAACTGACGTGGTTACATTATCTTTGTACAGGTAAGTGCATTGAATTATAGCTGGCTTAATGAAATTCACCTGATATGATTGTCTTACTTTAGAGAGCGACTTCTGACTGCCTAATTAAAGCTTTTAACCTTTCCTTCTCCATCTGCCTTTGTGGCAGATAAATTACTAATGACGCATGCAATTCAGGTATAGCACTTTTAATAGTATTTTGTAACTAGGCTGATCATTTTTGAATTTTGTAACGACCTAATAAATTTCTGTTGCCAGCCACTTTTTATAGACATTAGAAAACTTGTTTAGAAACACAGACTTGATCTTCATTAAACATTATGGCCTCATAAGATTCAGCCATTTCATTTTTGAGATACTATAATGAACTATAATACAAAATGCTTTTTCAAGGAAGTTCCAAATCATTTCCAATACTTCCAGTTTAAGAAAGCTTAACTTGGGCCGGGGATTTAGCTCAGTGGTTTTACCACCTGCTACACAAGTGCAAGTACCGAGTTTGATCCCCAGTACCAAAAAAAAAAAAAAAGAAAGCTTTACTCTAAATCTCGTACTTTGTTTTGCTTCTGCATGGAACAGTGGGGCCCACTTACTGACATACCCAAGGCTGTGAAAACTGCACAGCTGCTCTGGTTTCCCTAAAATGTTAGCTGAGCAGACGCTCACACTTTCTCTCCTCTGCCAAACTGTGCTCTGAAAGTGTAGTGAATCAGTCCTCCCTGTGTACGGGAAGGGAAGTGTGCGCATGTGTGCGTATCTCAGACCTGGCACAAGGAGATCCGGTCATCTGGCATAAGCTTTATTCCTTCTGTCCACTCAGCTAAGAGATTTCATCCAAGTAACTATGTTACTTGATGTTTGTTTGACTAATGTATAGTCTTTGAACAAGATTTTGCAATATGTTAGCAATACATTCTGCATTATTTGTGTGAGTTTACTGAGTAAATTGGGCATTCTGATTTTTCAGCACTTTGTGAAATTAAAGAAGTGTTTATTGTTTTGGGGGTTTTTTTGGTACCGGGGATCGAACTTGGGTCTTTACGCTTTTGAGGCAGGCAGCAGAACCACTGAGCTAAATCCCCGACCCTAAGTGTTTATTGATATTAATAAGAGGTCATTTGAGAGTTGACCTTTTATTTTGCACATGTTCAGATTTTCCATTGTTCATTTAGCAAATATTTTAACAAAATTGTTGGATCAGTGTGTGTGTATATATATTTTTTTCTTTGAAAACTAATCTGTCCTAATGTGGTTGAATACTAGTTGCTCTTAGACCTCCTGAATATCTGCCTTGTGGAATTTAAACTCTTCTAGTTGTTCTCAGTACCTCAGCGATAATGACCCTGTCTCCAAAAGTAATTTTTGTTGAGAGGCCTATTTATTACCTGTCATGATCTTACATTATATTCCAAACTATTCTTTCATAGTCCACTTTCTACTCTTAGGTTATTAAAAACCCAAGAAACAGTGTAATTGTTTTTGGAGGGATTTAGAACCAGCAAGACCTGGGGTTAGTATTATTAGCTCACCACTTACTAGCTGAGTAACTGTGCTGCTTAAGTCCTTTGAGTCTGTTTCCTCATTTACCTTTGCAGAATTCATATGTCAACTCAGAACATTCTCTGTTCTAGACAGCGAGCCTTGGCCTTGAAAACTCATGTCCAGTAGGAGACAGACAGTGGTCCTGGCACAGTGTTTTGAATGTCGTGATCCAGGGGCAAACCAGGGGGTCCACTGTGACACAGGTGTGGTGGCAGCCAGGTACCAAGGAGGGAAGGCTTTTAGGGAGACAACATCTGAGCAGTTTGCAAGAAGTAGTAAGATTTAGCCAGGATAGGCAAAGAAGAGCATGGAGTGTATTACCAACAGAGATAAGACTTTTGAGAAATATGTGATGTATATCAGATGTGACAGAAATAGAAGAGGCCGGAAGTCCTCCTGGATTATAACTAGGACTTCAGTAGAACTGTACTTAAAGAACCACTGGAAGGAATACAGGTGCGCATTAAAGAGATGTATCTGTACAGGGTAAAGGAAACCATGATGCTGTCTGGATAGAAATAAATTTTGTTGTGGGAAAGCAAGAAGCTGCAGTAATCCAGGCCAGTTGCTGAAAGATCAGCTGAGAAAAGATGATGGTGGAGAACTCACTCTGCTGCCAGCCCTGTGGCAGTCCGTCATGCCTTGGGGACTGCGTCATCTGCGTGCCTGGGGAAGCGTTTTATACTTGTTACCATATGCCTGAGCACTCATCACAGAAATCACAGGGTGCCATCATTTAGGTGATGTTTTGCTTCTTCCCACATTTTCCAGACTTACACATTGGACTGAGTCCTTAAAGTATTCTTGTACTGCTTATTAGATTCATATATAT
>NW_004624805.1:7088949-7111090 GCF_000247695.1 Heterocephalus glaber
TATCTTTAGTTTTCAATTTTTTTTTTAAGACAAGAGTTTCACTATGTAGTTCAGGTTGGCTTTGAACTCACTAGCTCAGGGTGGCCTCAAACTTGCAGTGATCCTCTTGCCTCTGCCTCCCTCTGAGGGGTGGGATTACAGGCGTGCACTACCATGCCCAGCAGTAATATACTTTTATTTGGTACCAGGGATTGAACTTGGGAGCTTGGGCTTGTGAGGCAGGCAGCGGTACCACTGAGCTAAATCCCTGGCCCAGGAATATACTCTTGTTGATATTTTTTTCAGATGTAATTGTGGGAACTGGATATTCTAATTAATAGATTAGGGATTTCTCTAAATGCTCTTATCCAAATAATTCTGAAAAGTACTTCTAAATATCACTTTTCAGAAGGAAAAATATAAATGGTTATATTGAATAGTGAAAATTAATACTACAGTGTATAGTTGTATTGCATCCGTGTGGCATGCTGAGTTGGTGAGGTGACTCTTATTCTCTAGTATCTTCATTATGTAATGAATAAATAAGAAGCGCAAAATCTTGATCAGAGTTACAAATTATCCCGGAGCCAGATGTAGGGCTAAGGCTGCTAGATGCTAGGGCTAATTTAATTTTACATAAAAAAACAACTTCCTTGAGTTAAAATAAAGAGCTTTAAAATCAAAACTTGTGCTGGTTCAGTTTATAATCCATTAAATAGTCAATAATGCAGGCACAGTGTGTGTATGTTGTGGTCACTAAAGCACTGCTTGATACTTGGCAGTGTTTTGATTCACACCATCTTTTTTACGTGAGTGTGTGTGTTGGTGGTCCTTTCAACAAAGTACCACCAACACACACACGTGTGAGTGTCAGGCTGCTTTGTACATAAGCCTGCAACCTGCTGAATGTTTTAGAGCTCACAAGGTGGTTTGAATCTAGAACATTTTTAATTTATTTCAACAAAATGGATCTCCCTATTTGACATCTCTGAATCCTCTTTGCCTCTAGAAAATTACTAAGAAGAAAAATGTTACTTATGAGACAAAATAGCTTTGTTCATTGCTGGCAGAAATCAAGTTTAGATGGGATTGCAGAAGCATTTACCATATGCCTAGGGGCCTCCTGACCTTGCCTGAGGTGAACCAGATGCAGTCAGACACGAGGCAGTTGCTGGAAACAAGCTGTCATTCTGTCCCCCTTGTCTGTCTGTTTCTCCTCCTTCTACCCTCTTTTATTATTGTATGGGCTTTTGGTTTGTTTGCTTCCTCCCACGTCTTAGCCTTCCTATTAGTATTTAAAGACATTGTTTAAACACTCCAGTAAAGTTATGATAGTAACTGTTACTTATGCTACACACTCGAAACTATTAATAGCCCCACTCCCTGCAAACAGGAGCGGCTACATTGCTAGCAGTGGTTTTGCATTAATTTAAGAAGTCCTTGGCTCACTCTTTCAGGAAAATAATCTGAAATAAAGTCATTACTCGAGTAATTTAAAATGTTTCTTTGAATGATCAGTTTGCTGTTTCATTTTGATTGCAGGTGAAGTTAAAATGAACTATTTGGGCAAACCCTATGTAGCCATGGTCACGACGTACCAAATGGCAGTTCTTCTTGCCTTTAACAACAGTGAAACGGTCAGCTATAAAGAGCTTCAAGACAGCACTCAGATGAATGAAAAGGAACTGACAAAAACAATCAAATCATTACTTGATGTGAAAATGATTAACCATGATTCAGAAAAGGTATGTGGTAATATTCTCAGGGATTTCAAGCAGTTGACAACTTTTTTTTGTTTTTCTGTGGTACTGGGGATTGAACCCAGGGCTCTCACATCCCCAACCCTTTTTTATTTTTCATTCTGGAACAAGGTCTCACTAAGCTGCCCAGGTTGGGCTGGAACTGGCAATCCTCCTGCCTCAGCCTCCCAAAGGGCTGGGACAAGAGGTGTGCGTCACCACACCCAGCCATTGTCAACATTATTAAAGCTAAATGGGACCTCTGCCATCACTACAGTAAGGCCCTCCTGTGCTCTGGACTGAGCTGCGTCCTGCAGTCTCGTCACACCTGTGAACTCTTCCAGTCACCAGAGCACTCTCTGGTTGGACTGATTTGTCCTGTACTGTGACAGATCACTGACAAATTACAGCATTGTCATCCGGAGGGTTCTGACTGAAGTTTCTCAACTGTAGCCCATAGCTCTTCCTGGATGTCTTTCCACATGCTGAGTCGCTTTACTGTCCGCTCTGAACTGGAGATGGCAGCCAGGGCCAGCGGCCCATGCGTGTTCCGTCACCATGTGACCCCACTGTTCAGGTCTCTTCACGCAGGGGCACAGGGCATCACCACATAGCTCTGATAACCCTCGCGGGAACTGCAAGCCAGTGGTGTACTCCTCTAATGACTGCTTTCTAGCAATGAGTTTTTATAGTACAGTCTTACATCCTAGATGCTTAAAGAGCTTAAAACGCAACCGATGCAAGATGAATTTCTAATTTCAAATTATTGGAAAAAATTGATGTAAATTATTTCATTTTCACTTTGGTGAAGTTAGTAGCCTTCAGCTTATTTCTCTCATCGGTTCATTTTCCTGACACCCTAACACGATGGCATCTCATAGTCTGAGATTGAGCATCAATAAATGACATAATCCTGAAATTCAGATCCATCTTTTCTTTGAGAAATGATTGATATTTCTGGCTCCAGAATATTAACCAAATATGAAATTCTTAATGCTTAAAATTTTCATTAATGAAAATTAACTCATTTTAATTTCTAAGCAATAATGTGCTTTGAAAGTTTAAAAAAAACCTTTTTGCTACCCAAAAATGTACAAAATATAGATTATCTATTTGCACTTTAAGTTTTAATTGTGGCTCTGCCAGTTCCTTAGCAGAATTTCTTAGGTTATTATTGAGAATTGGTCCATCTGCCAAGTACCTCTTTTCTTACTTTCTTTCTTTCTTTTTTTTTTTTGGTACTGGGGATCGAACTTGGGTCCTTGCACTTACACAGCAGGCAGTGAAACCACTGAGCTAAATCCCTGGCTAAGTACCTCTTTTCTACTGCCAGAGAAATTGCACTCTGTGATATGAGAGGCTTTCTTAAGCCCGTCACAGAAATAGTGATTCTAAAAATTAGCTGAAGTTTCATCTGAAAAAAGGCTACTTGCAGAACATGACACTGAAGAATCAGCCGTGTCTGTCACCACAGGATTGCAGGGACTTGGTGCTTATGCTGTGGAAACACAGCTTCCTTCTGTAGTCAGGTTCTTTATCACAGTATCTTCTTATTGTGGCATTTATTTCATCAAAATTAACATGCTTAGTCCTTTTTAAGCTAATAAGCTTAACTTGTTTTATCAAAAGATAATGTATCTAACAGTGGGACCCAGAAATAGCTTATTAGCAAATATAGGCTAAAATTCTGACAAATATAAAATTAGAAAATGCTTTTTACTTGCTTTACTACATTCTCTTAAGTACAGTAATCCTGTGTTCGCTTTGGCAGCAGATATATTAAATACAGTAATCCTCATAATATTAAAAAATTGTTATCTTTGCTGTAAGCTAATGATTTTATTTTTTATAAATATATTTTTAAATGTAGGAAGACATTGATGCAGAGTCTTCATTTTCATTAAATATGAACTTCAGCAGTAAAAGAACAAAATTTAAAATTACTACATCAATGCAAAAAGATACACCACAGGTAAGTGCTTTTTAATGCCATTTTGTTTGAACATGTGTGAACATTGGACTTTACAAGTCTAATTTACAATGAGACTGTGCGAAACTTTGTTCCCCAAGGTTAATAATAGGATACATTTTTTCTAGTTTCTTTCTCTTTGCATTCACTAATCTTATACTCAAATCTCAGCCCATACTTTAGGTTTTGAAAGTATAGCAATGGGTATAAGGGAAAAGCTAAGGAAGTTTAAACCGTATTAAAATGTGTAGGTTGGGCTGAGGATGTAGCTCAGAGCTAGGGCACTTACCTAGCATGCACAAAGCTTGGGTTCCATCCCCAGCACCCCCCCCCCCGCCCCGCCCCATACCAAACAAAAACCCCAAGTCTTCCTACTTTAACCCTAAGAATTATGTATGACCCACTATTAATGTTGTTTTAGTTATATGATATTGGGCACAGCATAACTATATAATTTGATGCTCATTATTGGTTGGATGTTGTTTAAACTTACAATAACATGAGTTAAACACAAGTTCAGCAACAGTGTCTCATTTTCTTTTTCTTTCCTAAACAGGAAATGGAGCAGACTAGAAGTGCTGTAGATGAGGACCGGAAAATGTATCTCCAAGCTGCTATAGTTCGAATCATGAAAGCACGAAAATTGCTTCGGCACAATGCCCTTATTCAAGAGGTAAAGAGAGAGACAGACCTCAAAAATTTGGGGGTAGAGGATATTACTGATGCACAGATTAGCTTTGTGTCCTCTTAAAGATGATACAGAGATAACAGGGTCCCCAAGTAGCATAAAGAAATCTTTCATTACTAAATGAGGACAGTACTTACTTATTCACTTATTCCCTGATTAAGCCAGATTTTCTCTGGCTTGAGTTTAGACGTCTTAAACTTGCCAGTTTGAGTCTCCTGTCCAGATATTGAAGGAAGTTGACCATATCCAACACTCACTTGTCCCACACGTACACAGGTGCCTGCCGTGATGGGGCACAGAGCCCCTCCAGATGGGCAGCTCTTGCAGAGTTCACAGGTGGGGAGGGAAGACATTCTGGAAACAATATGCAGATAAAGATGGAACTTTGTTAGCAGGCACTGAAAGGAAGGGCGACAGCACTGTAAGAATGTCTGTAGAAGTCCTGAGGCAGAAGGTGCTGGGGGAGCTTTCTTGGTAAAGTGGTTTTTGAGCTGAAGTAAAAGTGGAGTTAAAGTTAAATGAAAGCTTAAAAGCTTAAAGGGGCTTAGTTTATATTATCATTTAATTATGTATACACATTAATGGATGTTGCTGTATCTATGCTCTGCACATTAATTCCTTCACAAAAGAAGCTTTAGGTTTTTTCCCTTAACTTTGCATAAAAAATATTTTCAGTCATCATGTTTAATTGACAGACCTGGTTGCTCCCCCTCTCCCTGTCCACTGCTGTGCTCTGATTTAAAAAGGTAAAACTGTCCACGACACCCATTTACTCCTTCTGTCCTCTATGTATTTGGATGATTTTTTTTTTCAGCTTAATGATATAATTTCATACTTATTTTAGGCATCTTTTTCCAGTTGGATTAGGTCTGTTTTATTGAAACCTCAGTAAAGTAGAGGCACCTGGATTGGTTAACTTCACGGCCAACAGTCAAGAGTAGTCTGACCTCTGTGTCTCTCCCGCGCAGGTGATCAGCCAGTCGAGAGCGAGATTTAACCCCAGCATCAGCATGATTAAGAAGTGCATTGAGGTTCTGATTGACAAACAGTACATCGAGCGCAGCCAGGCGTCCGCAGATGAGTACAGCTACGTCGCGTGACGTCACCACCCAGGTGTGGATGCGAATCGTTGCCGTCACTTCCGGTGTGTGCCTGTGGGAGAAGCAGGCCTTGCCTCCATGATTTGGTCATTCGGCAGCCCCTGTTTTTCTGCTGTTTACAATGTCACCAGTGCCACGTCATGAGCGTCAGAGAAAATGCCTAGAGATACTTCAAGCTCATGTCATCACGACATTTCTTAAACTTTCTCAAAGAGTGAGTGAAGTGTTGCTGGAATCTGGAAATTCGGTTGAGTACCATGCTTTTCTCCCCTTCACGTTTGCAGTTGATGTGGTTTTTTTTTAATGTATCTTAAAGGACATAAAATAAAAACTTAAATATTGTAATATGACAGATAACCTAATAATTGTATCTACATCAAAATGACAAACATGATATTGCTGCTTGTCAAATAAAAAAATAAAGAGAAACAGAATGCCTTTTTTTATGTGGATGAAATAGGCTGGCCACAAAATAATATATATTCATAAGTCATCTAAGCAGTTAATGCAGCTGTAGTTGTTTGTATCTAAATGGTTTAATTTACTTGCACTCCTACTTAAAATTCCATGTGAAAAATGTCTAAATCATTGTTCTTGAGTGCATTAAAATGCATTCGACATTTTAAAATGCTTTAGTTTTCTGAACTACACTGGGTGTAAGCATTTTGAGTATTGAGAACGTAATTGCATCAGCAGTTTCTGGTGATAGTTTCTGGTCAGACACTACATCAGAAACGAGGTGTGAGGGGAATGTGGGGCGACCTCAGGCCTGGCGCAGAATGAGCTTTTCAATCAGAAGATGACTTCTGTTTTCATACATCGCTAATTCTAAGCATAGTTCGCCAGTCTCGCATTCCCTGAGGTGCTGGAGATACTGAGGCCCCAGTGTAGACCTCCGCTGTCTCCACCCCGGGACCCTGCACCCTTACAGCAGTGCTTACTCCACTTCACTCCCTGGGTCTCGAGTTGCCAAGCAGCCTTTAAAAATCTGTATGGTGCAGTATACCAAGCGCCACTTACACAGAGACACGGAGTTCCTTTTTTTTTTTTTTATAGAGCAGCAGGAGTGTTAAGCACTCCGATCATTTTATCATATTTATTGTGAGCGGTGGCCCAGCTCACAACATATAAACATTTTTAAAACTAAAATATTTTAAAACATATTACACAAATAATTTCACTTGCAGTATTTCAATTTGTATCTCTAACAGGTAAGGCCTTATTACTCCTAACAAATAATTTTTAGTAACACCTCACATGGTTCATATTGAAATTTCTTACTGTTGAAAAATGGCTTTTACAATTGGTTATGATGGCACTTTTTCTAACTCGTGTCTCGTGTTTTAAAAATCTTGTGTTTACGGGCTGGGGATTTAGCTCAGTGGTTCCGCCGCCTGCTTTGCAAGCGCAAGGACCCGAGTTCAATCGCCGGCGCCAAAAAAGAAAATCTGAGTTTACAATGACGAATCAACTGTAGGTCTCATCATACCTTCTTCGTAGAGAGGAAATAAAGGTAAATCATATAATATTGTACATTCACTGTCAGACAACAAAACCCTTGTTCTGATTAACTTGCTGATAAGTGTCCCAAAATGATTCCTTTTCTTGAATATCAGTGTTACATTAAGTCTTATCCTGGTATCTAATTGTCAAAAATATATTTAAAGGGCCGGGGATTTAGCTCAGTGGTTTCACTGCCTGCTGTGCAAGCGCAAGCACCCGAGTTCGATCCCCGGTACAAAAAAAAAAAAATTATATATATATAAAAATGGACAAAATCCTTGTGACGAGGAAGAGTTTTCTTCAGATCTTGAGCTCCAGGAAGCTTTCTGTGGTGAAATACAGCGAGCGCATGGCCTGCCCTTGCAGGAGCAGGTGCTGAGCTGAGGGCACAGCAGCTTGGCAGTGACGTGAACACTGGCTTTGCTGGATGCTGATGTCAGAGGGACTTTTGGACCACGGGTTAGTGTTTCTGAAGAGCAAAGATAGAGCCAGGGCCTTCCTTCCATGACAGGCCTGGGAAGCTCTTGCTTCCATTTCCCGGCTTGAGTAGGCTTTTATCTTTCAATACAGCTAATTTAATACCTTTTAACAGGATCTCTTTTCAGTGGCCTGTTTTAAAGATTGGGGATAGAGGGTTAGTTTGATGTGGAAACTCTCCCCGGAGAGTTCAGGTGCTTTCCAGGTGCTGGGCCCCACAAGTCCGTATTGGCCCATGTGTCTTTCTCTTTCTCTGAAATAACACTTTCTATCCTCTGCCTGGTTTCTCTTGGGCTGTTTTCATACTGATTTTTAGGAGCTCTTTATGTATAGTTGGCAGTAATCTGTTGTCAGTGGTATATTTTGCAAATACTTTCCTTCAACTTTTTTGTCTTTTCCTTTAGGGCATCCTTTAGTTTATTTGTTGAAGTTGTGTGGTTTTTATTTTTCACTTTTTTTTTTCAGGGTTGGAGATGGGACTCAGGGCTTGGTGCATGCTAGGCAAGTGCTCTACCACTGAGCTACACTGCCAGCCCCTTTTACTTTTTATTCTGCAATTTCAAGCATGTAAAAGTTGAAATTATAATGGATTCCCAGATGCACATCACTCTTTTTTTGAACAATTAAGAAATGTGCAATTTTAAGGTATTTTTTATGTATTTCAGAGCTGTCAGGTTTATCAGTATTTTATTTGGGGACTTGTACATACTATACTCATGTCCTACAACTGAACTGAACTTCTAGCTCCCCCATTTTGTTTATTTATTTATTGTAATTTTCACTTTTATTAGTACATGTTTGCAGTACACAATGATTACATTCGTCATGGGGAGTTATATATAGCACACCTTAATTATTTTCCCAATATTTTACATTATCATTAGAAATTCTTGCATTGTTTTTATTTTTAAAATAAACTTTATTTTGGTATAATTTTAGATTTACAGAAGACTTGCAAAGATGGTAAGCACAGAAAGAATTCCTCTCACCCAGTTTCCGTTTTTCCTAATGTCATATTACACTAAAGTGGTACATTGTTAAAACTAAGAAACCAAGACTGGTTCATTGCTTTATTTGGAATTTGCCAGTTTTCCCGTTAATGTCTTTATTCCGTTCTGGAATCTGCTAGGAAATCACAGTGCATTAGTTTCCCATTTCCTTCTTCCTGGCAGGCTGTGATAGTTTTCAGCCTTTCTTTGCCTTTAATGGCCTTGGCAGTTTTGAAGAGTACTCGATCAAGTATTTTGTTGAGTGGATCTTTGTGTTGGTCACATTTACCTGAGATAAACAGAATATCTGAGCTAAACCAGTTATCAGGAGGAAAGGTTTATTTTGGCTCCCAGCTTCAGAGATTCCAGTCCATAGTCACTTGGCCCTGTTGCTTTGGGTTGTGGGACAGTTCACCATGAGGGACTGCAGGACTGGGGCGGCCTGTGCACCGCAGGGTGACCCGGAAGCGGAAGCAGAAGAAAGAGCAGGGGCAGGGCCCCAGGGACAGATCGAGGGTGACGCCCTGTGGCCTAACTTGCTCCTCTAGTTCCCGCCTCCCAATAGCCCCACTGCCTCTCAGGGGCACAGTGGGCTGAGGAAGGAGTCTTTGAAGGACAGGCTTTGGGGGACCATGCAAGATCCAAACCCTAACAACCCTATTTTAAGATCATTCCTTACTCTGAGGTTAGAAGAAGACCTGTATTTTCTTCTAATAATGCGGTTTTTTTCCCTTTTGACAATTAATTCTTAATCTATTCAGGATTCATATTTATAGTAGGAATATGTGTTCATTGTTTTCCTATATGAATAAAGTTGTTTTGTCATTGACAGTTCCCTTCAGGCTTACATTAACATTCCTCATATGCAGGTGTCTATTTTATCCTGCCAGTCACTTTGTCTATACGCCAGTAACAATTTCCTTATTACTAAAGCTTTATCTTACATTTTTGTAATTGGTAGAACAAGTCTCTTCTACTTAGTCATCTTCTTCAGAAGTGTCTTGGATGTTCCTTGTTCTTTTATTTGACATGTTTTATAAAAACAAACACTTAAAACTCTGTTGGAGATTTTTACTGGAGTTGCACTAAATCTAAAAATCATTATGTAACATCTTGATATCCTGGGCACCCTGTGAGATCTTGATATCCTGGGGACCCTGTCTTGGAAAAGAAAAAAGAACAGACTTTTCCCTAAGTGCACCCCCCCACACACCCACATTTGCATTGTCTTTGACAGAGTACTTTAAAGAAAGTGATGATATTATAAAGAAAATTAGTCTCCTTCTGTGGATTTAAAAAATCTATTTTGTGACCCTAGGCGGACTCCTTTTTTGACATCAGATTAAGTTTGAGTCATTTGCCTCCAGACTTGCTGGAACATGCAGGCCTAGGAAGAAAAGCTCTGGTTGCAGCTGAGATTAGCTCCTTGAGAAAGGAAGAGGGGCAGGAGGCCATAGCAAGCCCAAGCAGGCTTCAACTCAGCTCTTAAGGATCAGTCCTTGAAGGACAGATTGAACTCTCGCTCCCAAAGATAAGATCATTGTTTTGAAGGCAATGTCACAATTTTAAGAAATCAAAGCCTTTATTAACCATTCTTTCACTCCTGCAGACTCACTGGATGTCTCCTATGTGCAGGATAACACTATGGACACCAGTAATGTGAAAAATAATTGTGAACTAGCTCTTTCCCTGAAGTAACTTATAGTCTAATAGGATTAATTAGGTAATTAAATAGGCGCAGGACATTTACGGAAGGTGAAGGCTGCTGTTTATTTCCTGGGAAGAAATAATATCCCAAGGTATGAATTAAGCCTAGAGAAAGTCCAGAGAACATAATCAAGACTTTATTTTCAGTAACGAATGAATCATGACTTCTGCTTCTACTACTTGGTCTGAGCTGAACTACCCTACCTAATGCTCCAATTCTTTTGATGAAACCAACAAAAAATTTGGACACCATGTTAAAAAGAAAACTTTCCTAAAACCATAAAAGAACTAAAAAGAGTCACAAGGGTAAGATCTAGGGTTTGACAGGAATCCAAAAAAGGAAGCCCACCATTCTGAACTGCTTTTTCTATGATGTATTTGCTGGCCTTTGAGAGAGGGCTGGGCAGCAGCATCAGAGATGAGAGGAAAGCATTGGACCCTAGGGTCGGCCAGGGTGGAGGCCTTATGTACATCCCTATGCTTAGAGCTGGGGCCCTGAGGGCCCTGAGGACTCTGAAAACCTGAGGTGGCCGTGACATCAGCTGCAGCCTGCATTCACACCATCTGGATTGTCTGGAAGATCTTAATGATGCCCTGTTGAGATAATTTGGATTGTTAGTGTGCCTAAGACCCTGCAAACACAAAATCATCTCTGAAAGTAACATCATGCTTGGCCACAACTTACTTCTATAAATAATCCCAAAACTATAACCATCAACACAAAATCAAATATAACCCACTACAAGGAGGTGAGGCGAATACGTGAGAATTTACTTTGTTGTTTGGACAACGAGCAGATACTAGGAATAGACTCACCAATGCTCCAGATAATGTCATTACGAGAAACAAACTGTAAAATAACTACCTTTTATGTGCATGGAAATAAACACCAGATTTAAATTTTCAGCAAGAATCAGTGAATGCTTGTAGTTCCAGCTATGTGGGAGGATGAGGCAAGAGGATTGCTTGAGACCAGGACTTGAAGACAACATAGCAGGCCGCAGACTCAAAGATTTTTTGGAGACCCCTATCCCACTCTTGTACTGAGATTCTGCCCTTGTAGAAAGGCTGTGGCTAGTGGTGGCTCACTGGACAGCAAAGAAGTTGCTGTGCAACTGCACTGGCAGAACTTGTTAGAAACCTGCCCTTCCGAGTGCTTGGGGAGGCTGCAGATGGAAGGGTGTCCTAGGGATGCTCTACTACACAATGCCCAGGGCACTTGCTGTAGTGTCCGGTGCAAAGTGGGAGCATGCTTGGTGCACCAGAACTGGGACACAGATGCCTCTCCTGCAGTGTCTGTCCAGCACTCTTGCTGAGAAAGCGTGAGTACCAGCTAGCAGGCAAAAAAGCACAAAAGGAAAAGGCGGTTTGTTGGTTTGTTGGTTTGTTGATACAGATCCTTGCTGTGTAGCTCAGGCTATCCTCGAACTTACTATGCAGCCCAGGCAGGCCTTCAACTTGCAGCCATTCTCCTGCCTCAGTCTCCCAAGTGCTGGGATTACAGGCGTGTACCACCACGCCTGGCAAAGGTGCATTTTCAAAAAACAGTCTACAAGGGATAATTTGGAACTTAGAGGAAATAAACTGAAAAACAGCATAAGAAATAAGAAAAAGCCCTGGAATTGAAAAGTAACAATTAAAATTAAGAACTCAATACATGGGGGACTGGAGATTTAGCTCAGTGGTTTCGCCGCCTGCTGCGCAAGCGCAAGGACCCAAATTCAGTCCCCCCCCCATACCAAAAAAAAACCCCAACCCAATAGATGGGGCTGGGGATTCAGCTCAGTGGTGCCACCACCTGTCTCACAAGTGCAAGGTCCCAAGTATGATCCCCGGTACCAAAAAAAACCAAACTCAATAGATGGAGTATAGCTGTAGATTAGACAAAGCTGAAGAGAGAATTAAGGAAATGGAAGATACATTTGAAGGGTGGAATGGACACAGAACAAGGTAAGAGACATTAATAATATAGTGGAAGGTTCTAAATCTGCATTGTCTAATATACTAGCCAGTAAGTGCATATGGGTAGTTAAACTTTCATTAAAGTTAAATAAAATTTTAAAATTCAGTTTGTTGACCACACTAGCTACATTTCAAATGCTCAGAACCCCCACACAGATATGGAACATTTCTGTCATTGCAGCAGGCTCTATTAGTGCTGGCCGAAATATTTATTTAATTGGAGTCTCATAAATAGTGGAGATGCTAGACATGGTGGCACATGCCTATAATCCTAGCACTCAAGAGGCTGAGGCAGGAGAATTGCTGCAAGTTTAAGGCCAATGTAAACTACATAGCGAGACCCTGTCTCAAAATATAAATGGATAGGGCCAGGGATTTAGCTCAGTGGTTCTGCTGCCTGCCTTGCAAGCGCAAAGTCCCGAGTTAGATCCCTGGTAACCGCCCCCCAAAAAGTTAAAAGCTTTCTCTTTGATATCAAGAACAAGACATGGGCTGGGGATTTAGTTCAGTGATGCCGCCACCTGCCTCGCAAGCGCAAGGTCCCAAGTTCGATCCTCAGTACACACACACACACACACACACACACACACACACACACACAAAACCAAGACAAGTGCTTGCACCACTTCCATTCAACATTTCTGAGCATCTTGAAAATCGGAGGGATAGGAGCTTGAAAGGAAAGGTAAAGTGTTATTACTTAAAGGCAGTTTTTTGGGGGTTTTTTGGTACCGGGGATTGAACTCGGGTCCTTGCACTTGCGCAGCAGGCAGCAAAACCACTGAGCTAAATCCCTGGCCCAAGGCAGTTTTATTATGTACTTTTACCCTCTTAAAATTTATGGATAAATTGTTAGAATTAATAAGTTGCCAAATACAAAGTCAATATACAAAAGTTTAGTCTGAAATGGTTGAAAATAAATTTGAGAAGAATATCACTAACACTGACATAAAAATATAAACTACCTAAACACAGACCTTACAAAGGATGAGTAAGAGCCCTATACAGAAAACTATAAACGACTTTGCAAGAAATTACAGAGAGCTAAATAACTAGAGAGGTATGCCGTGTTTATGAATTGGAAGAGTTCATATTGTTAAGACATCAAATCTTCCTAACTTCTCCTCCTCCTCCTCCCCCTTCTTCTTTTCTCTCTTCTTTTCCCCTCTATTTCTCCCCCTCCCCCTTCCCCTCCTCTTCTCTCCTCTCTTCCTTCCTGGGTCCTGTGTATGCTAACCAAGTGCTCTACCACTCAACTGTACCTCTAGCCCCATGCAACAGTTAATCCCGATTGTCAATCTGATTGACTTGAGAGGTTAATAAAGCACACTTCTGATGCCTCAGTACTGCTTTCTTAGTTCTTTCAGGCCAAGGTCTTACTTGCTCTTTGACGCTCAGTGACAGCATCGCCATCTTCATGTCTCTCCAATCCAAACATAAACTCTGCAGTGCAGGTTTCTAGCCTTTATTATTACATTTGTATCATAGCTCTATAGGCTCTCAGTTTCCACACATTTAATAGAAAACTCCTTAATGACATTTGTGTCCGTCATCCCCAATGCTCGGACCCCACTGAATGCCTGAGTGAAGAATTAAATAAAGAGTCGATACTTCTTCTGGTGGCCTGGATGCTCTTCCATTGCCAAGCAGCTCCAGCCCGCAGTGAGACAGCGCCTGTTGCCTTTAGCTCCTCTCTTCATGTTTCCCCCAGTTAGTCCCACCCTGTCGCCCTTCTGCAGTCCAGGCCACCGGAAGCAGAGTTAGGGGTCCAGCCAGGATGCGGCTCTAGAGTCCTCCAGCCGGCCCATCAGCCTGGGTCTCCGAAGGTGAAACCCTGTGCTTCTCACATAGGGCTCGCCCTTGCCTTCTATATTTGAGACATTTGCAGAAGTTCTCTTTTTCTGCTAGTTGCTCCTTCGTTTCTCTGATTAGAAGGCACCATCTGGAGAGAACGAGGTGTGTGAGCCAACTGCTCACTTCATGAGCCAGGAAGAAAAGTCAGAGGGGTAGAGGAAGAGGCTGGAGTCCCAGAATCACTCACTGACCTGGGCACTCCCTCAAGGGCTCCCCACACTTCCAAGAGTGGAACCCTGGGGACCAGGCCTTCAACACAGAGCCCTTGGGGGACATTCACTATCCATGGCAGCACCAAGGTCACCGCGGGTTTGGACAGCCTGCATGTAAATTGGCGCAGGGGCCTTTGCTCAGGCCAGGGAGTCCTGGGACTCCTCCGTGCTGCAGTTCTCTTTCTCCCACCCCAGCTGTGCCGGAGAAAGGCTCAGCTGGAGAGCGCTGTGGGAGCTCAGGTAGGGGAGCCTCTGGCGGTGACAGCCAGGCCTGTGGTTGCTGACAGGCAGGGCCCAGGGAGCACCGAGGAGGAACCATTCTCGGTCTGGGATCAGGATGGTGGGGTGGACTGAGGGGCCTCAGAGCTCTTCCTGATGCTCTGCACCCTCTCACCCGGGGTCAGGGTCTGGCTCCACACCTCCCACACTGTCCTGCCCATCCAGGATCCGTGGGCCATGAGCCTCTGCCCCCTCCGGAGCCCTTCCAAAGCCGCAGGACCGCAGCGTCTGGGGCCCGAGGTCACAGTCTCTTCACTTATGAGTCTCTTGCTCCTTCCTCCTTCAGGGTCTTCTCACAGGTTTGACTCGATTTACCCAGCTGAAGCCCCTGTGCTACTTGAGTCTCCTCCAGCACAAACCTGAAATTCTCTTTTCAATTCAACAGATGTCCCTGGAGCTTCCGAGGGCCTTCAAGCACCCTTTGGCTTCGTAGTGAAAATAAGGCATTTCCACCAAAAGCAGGGCCGAAAGGAGTAGGCGTTTTGTAGGTGGAGAAGCGAAGTGCCCGGCGGGGAGAGGAGCTGCAAAGAGGAGAGGAAGGAGAGGAGGGGAGGGCGGGCCTGGGCTGCTTGGGGGAGGCGTTGCATTGGCTTGAAGGATGGCAAGTGCTTCAGAAAGCCTGGCTGCTACGGGACAGGGACAAGGCGAGGGCACAGCGGCTGGGAGCCAGCAGCACCCCGCATGGCTCTGGCCCAGGTGGGAAAGAGACACAGTAGGATTCCCCAGGACGACTGAGCTCAGTAGCTTGAAACTTTGCAGATGTGTGTTGGGTTTTTTGGTGTTCTGGGTTACTGAACTCAGGGCCTTCACCCTGAGCTACATCCCCAGGCTTTTTTTAATCTTTTATTTTGAGAAAAGGTCTAACAAGTTGCTAAACTGCCCTAGCTGAGCTGGAACTTGCCATCCTGCGGCTTCAGCCTCCCAGAGTGCTTGGATTACAGGTGTGCACTACCACACCTGGCTTGGTAAAGAATTCTGAGCCAAGAAAGGCCACACCACAGCCTACTAGTCATTCTGACCCTAGGCAGTCTCCAAATCTTCAACCACAGCCTCTCCAGAATCCACCCAAATGTTCCTGTCCCTGGGACGTCCACTGTCTTTGTACAGCCACCATCTCTGTTGCCTGGATTGAGGCAGCGGTTCCCTAACTAGCTTTCCGACATCCAGAGTCCCCTCCGTCCTGCCCACACCTAGCGTATTTCCCTCCAGCAGCCAGACGGTCCTCGTCCAAGTGCAAATCCAATCCTGTCGATTTCCTGCCTTGAGTCTTCCAAGAACTCCATGCTAGCCCGGGGTAAGGCCAGATTCCTTCCCTTCTAGGCCCCTGACTTGGTCCCCACCCCCAGACCAAGCTGTCCCTGGTTTTGCAGTCCCTTTCCGAGGAATGCTCCTCCCCCTGCCCAACAGGACCAATGCCCGTCCTCCTCCAGAGGCCTCTCTGACCCCTGCCCCACTCCCTGGCTTCTTGGGCTCCCCGCGTGTCCTGCTGGGGAACACGTGTCACAGTGTCACAGTGCTCTAAGACCTACCCATCCGTCCTTCCCTGCTGCCATTTTATTTTAAGTTTTTGGGGTTTTTCTTGTGCCATCTCTGTTCTCACAGATCAGGTATTTGGGGCACAACAAAAAACTCTTCAAAAGGATGAATAAAAACTGGGTGTGATGGTGGTGCACACTTGTAATTCCAGCACTCGGGGCTGAGGCAGGAGGATCGCTGGGAGTTCAAGGGCAGTCTGGGCTACATAGTGAGCTCAAGGGCAGCTTGAACTACACAGTGAGACTCTGTCTCAAAGCAAAATAAAACAAAAATTTTTTTAAAGGATGAATAAATACTTCTCTGTTGATTAACTGGCTTCTCCTGGCCCGCATTGCTCTACACCCTCAGGACAAATGATTTGCTCCCATTTCTTCCGTCTGCCTCCATTGTCTTTCCGCCCCTAATTCTGCCCAAAGAGGAGAAGTGATGTAGTCAGAAGAGGCACACAGAACTGTTCACCAGGCCTGGGGTAAAACCCACCCAACTGTTAACAGCAGTGGCTCTGAGGAAATGGGACAAAATGGAACATTTTACTTTTTCCACTTTGATGGTATTTGCCAAATTCACTATATTTTGTAATGAGAACTACTATTTTCTTGTTTCTTTATTTGCAGTACTGAAGATTGAACCCAGGGCCTTGTGTGTGCCAGGCAGGCTCTCTACCATGAGCTACACCACCAGCGACTCGTGTTCATGTTTAGCGACAGCGTTAGACAGACCCAGAGAGCTTGGCTTCAGAGAAGCAGGAAAGTGTGAGTAGTAAACTAAGATCTGTCTAAAGGAATTCAGAAAAAGAAACTTATAGAATCTCTCTAGAAGGACATGTAAGAAGTGAAGGAAGCCCGCTGCTTCTGCTGAGGGGAGCTGGGGGCTCTGAGTCCACTTTGGGCTTGGGTTATGTGATGTGTTATGTATGCAACATTAAAAACTAAGGTGCAGATGAAAAAGAGCCAAGTTGGAGCTCTAGCCTGCTAGATACCACTGAAAACCTCGCTTTGGCCGCGTGTGGAAAGGCAAGATCCACGGCCCCCTCAGGGGCCTTCTCAAGCACCACTGTCCTTCGGGAGACAGAGCCCTGTGGAGGTAAGGACTGGCCCTTGCCGCTGTCCTCACCCTGTCCTGTCCTCTGATGAAGCCATCAAGGCCGAGTGAGTGCCAGCGTCCCCACGGGAGCTGGGCTTGGCTCTCAGCCTGCTGGAACGAAGATCGGTCCATGAGTCCAGGATCTGGGCATTTCAAAGGAGCCAGACGGCTCTTTTTGTTTTCTTGGGCTCTTGGCTGGCCAGCGAGTGCCGTGCACTGGAGATATTTGGGGGTCAGCACTAGTCTTCACCATAGTAGATCCACTCTGCAGCGTGACTTCCTCACAATAGCTCTGGGAAAACTGCTCCAGGCCTGGTCTCAAACCACGTTCCTGGCACTGAGAGCTGCATTCCACGTGGGGTTTTTGGGCTGTGACTGTGAAAGAAGTGGAAATCTCCTGCAGCTCATTAGGGTGAGGTCTGCGGGGGCTGAGGGGCTGAGTCGTCCTGGCCTCCAAGCTGCGTGGGGCCTGAGAGGGGCATCGTGCTCCAGTTCCTCCCTTCTGATCCCCTGCTTCCCTGCTTTGCGCTGCAGTCTTGCAGGTTTTTCTCTACTTGGAGCAGATTTTTTTTTTTTTGGTACCAGGGATCGAACTTGGGTCCTTGCGCTTGCGCAGCAGGTAGGGAAACCACTCAGCTAAATCCCTGGCCCTGGAGCAGATGTCTTAAGTGTTGTTGAGAACATGAAGCACAAGCAGGTACTTTCTTTGCTGCCTAGGGTAGAGTTGCCATTTTAGGCAAAGAAAAATGTAGGGCACCCAGTTAGATGAAAATTCCTCTCCACTTCCCTCCCTCCCTCCCTCCCTTCCTTCCTTCCTTCATTTTTCTGGTATTGGGGCTTGGGCCCAGGGCTTCTGTGCTGAGCTACATCCCCAGTCCTTCCTTATTTTTTTTTACTTTGAGACAGGGTCTCACTAAGTTGCTCAGGCTGGGCTGGAGCTTTCAATCTTCCTGCCTCAGCCTCCCAGAATGCTGGGTTTTCAGCATGTACCAAATGAATCACTTTTTAGTATACGCATGCAATATTTAGGGTAATCATTACAGTTAGGTAGTGTTTTAACATAAATACATCCCATGCAATATTTACAACACATTTGCATCAACATTATTAATTTATTGTTTTAGTATCAGGATGTCCAGTGCAGTCTGTGCATATTCTTATACTGTAAAATGTTCCTCATTTATCTGTATTTCAGATCCAACTGGCAAACCTGTATTTCAAGGCCTCCCAGCCTGATCAGGACATGGGGAGAGGCCCCTTCCCTTGCACTCAGGGCTGGTCCTGCTTCTTTAAAGCAACCTTGTACCCTTGTGCGTCAGGATCATGGCTCACTCGAGTGGTCCCAGGCTCCTACTGCACACTCTGCTTCCCAGCTGCAGTCTGAGCCCTGCTCCAGCTGTGGCCCTGACTCACTTGCGCTGAATTTGTCCTGTCCTCTTCAAGTGGCTCTTCCTGCTGTGTGGAGGCAGGATCCAGTTCAGCAAGGAATTTGGTTTTTTAAAAAATACTATCATTGTTGGGGATTTAGCTCAGTGGCTTCACCGCCTGCTCTGCAAGTTCAAGGACCTGAGTTTGATCCTCGGTACCAAAAAAAATACTATCACTCTGGAGGCCCTGTTTCTAAAAAGTCAGACTCTGTCGTGGAGACTGTGTGACTGGGAACCACCGTGACTCCTGAAGAGAACTCGAGAGTCCATCCAGCGTCTCTGTGGGGTCCTCTTTCCCGGGGACGTGGGGACTGGGGGACCTCCGGCCAGCTCATTCTGGCCCGGCAGGCAGTTCCCGCTGGGAGCCTGGGCCAGGGTCCCCAGACACACCTGTGTCACCGGGAAAAGTAGAGTGCAGATTCCCCTGTGAGTCGCTTTGTGATGCCTAGCACCCCACTGGCCTGTGAGTCCCAGGCCCACTCGAGGCCATGTCACCAGCTGCAAGGGCACCCCTGGGCCTAGCAATGTCTAACATTCATATCTGGGCTCAGGCCAGAGGACATAAAGCAGCAAAATTAGCGATCATTTTGGAGGGCTGCCATCATTAAGTACCGCGGACGGAATGGCACTCAAACAACAGAAATGTACCGTCCGGCAGTTCCGCGGGCAGGAAGTCCAATGTCCAGGCATTGGCAGGGTCGTGTTCCTTCGGGAAGCGTCAGGGGGACTCTTCCTTCCCGCCCCCGGCTTCTGGAGCATTGCTGGCCGTCTTCAGCCTTCCTTGTCACTCTGGTCCCGTCTTCCTTCAGGGGTGTCACTGTCCTGTGGGCCACACTCTATCTGATTTTAAAGGACTTTAACAAAAACGGATTGGCTGCTACCAGACAAGGATCAGAAAAGGTAAGGAAAATACTTAGGTCCCCGGGGGCCTTTGTAACTGTGACCGAGGTCAAGGCTTTGAGAATGCAGATGACAGTCTGGTTGCAGGCGTGGCACATTGATGGCCTTGCCATGTGTCTTTGTTGAGCATTGGCAGAGAAAAGGGTGAAGCCAGAGGCTTGGCCGGGAGGTGGAGGCCCGGGTGAGGGTGACCGGAGGCTGAGCGGCAGGCGCAGCAGTGAGGCAAGCTCCCCCATCCTCCCAGGCCACAAAGGCCAGAGGTGGTGTTTTGGTAAACAGGCAGGTTTTGTTGGCCCAGTTCCTTTTACCTCTGGGGTCTGGGGCAGTGCTGCTCCCTGAAGGGAGCTGGGGCCGGTGGCCGGGTACCAGGCAGCCACCCTTCCTGCCACCGTCTCTGCAAAACCCCACGTCCCGCTTCTCCGAGTTCCCCTCAATCAAGAGGACTTTTAGGGACCTTTTTATAGACTTTAAAGTCTGTGCCCACATTGGCTGAGGCAGTGTTTGTCGTGGTTCCTGGCTGTGGCTCGTTCTGTTTGGCTTCGTGTGGTTTTGGTGACTGTCCTCATCCCCAAGCTAATTAGAGTTCTAATTCCCAGCAATATTTCTCCCCTGAGCAGTTTTTGTGCTACTTAGCGCTTCTGCTGAGAAGAGCCCTCTAGCGTGCTGTCCTTGTTTCTTTTTCTGTTTCTACAGCAGAGTGCGTGTTCACTTGTTTCAAGTCTGCAGCAAGCTACAGTTCCACCCCTCAGTTTACCCAAAACTTCAATTTCCCTGCTGAAACCCACCAATGTCTGCTTCTCCGCGCCCCCATTTCCACCTTTGACAGGAAGCATTTGGCTTTTAAAGAGCTATTCTCTACAAAGCTACTAGTCCTTTAAAAAAGTTTTTAGTTAGGGCTGGGGGCGTGGGTCAATGGTGGGGTGCTTGCTGAGCATGCACAAGGTCCTGGGTTCCATCCCCAGCACCCCCTGGGTCCCCCCAAAAGTTAACTGAAGTAGAAGAATAGTATATGCACCATCTATTTGTAAAATTTTTATTTTTATTAGTACATGTTTGCAGTACATAATGATTACATTCATTGTGGGGAGCTGGTACACGTGCCTAAAACATCTGAATTCTTTTTATGTCCACTTCCCTTCCCCTCCCATGCCCCTCCCCACATCCCTTGGGCCCTTTCCCATTTCCAAAAAATCTCTCTCTCTGTTTCCTATTCTCTCTCTTTTATTGTGCTCATTCATTTATTTATACTTCGGGCTTCTCGTGTAAGAGAAGCCATGCAATATTTAGGCTTGTGTGTCTGATGATTTATGTCTCTTAACATTATGGTCTCAAGATGCCGCATGCACCACTTAAAAAGCTCCAATCCCGTCTAAGAGTTGGCGCTTTTGGGAAGCCACAGGGAATGGTCAGAGCAGGTTGAGTCACAGTTTCAAGGTGGTCAGTGAGGCTAGGTCCCTGGGGGTCCCCATGTCCTAGGATTATAACTTCCCCAAAGCAGCAAAATCATTTGTCTGATGACTCCACCAGGCAGACCTGCAGTCGTCCATGTGCCTAAACAACTTGTCCAAAGTTACTAGGAACTCTGGACAGAGTAGGAACATGAACTCTGGTTCCTCTCACCACTGGGCTCAATCTTAACAACTGTGTCCTCCCACCACCCGGACAGGTGACTGCCTGCCACACAGCCAAGACCCAAGGAAGCCTGGGTGGAGAAACTTCTGTGGGAGGGACGAGGAGCACAGTTAAGATGCACCCCTGGTTGCAGCTGTAGCTGGTGGTGTACCATGTGCTCAGCATGTGCAAGGACCCCAGTTCAGTCCCAGCACCACATATGACGGAGAAGGAGAGAGAAATGTTATTTGCTCGTGTATTATTAGACTTAGATTCAGTGTCAATTTATGACTTTAGTAATTTTTAAGAAACAACACAATATTAAAATTAATGCAAGAGTCAATTAATAAGTATACATATTTGAAGTCTAAAAGAAAATAAGATTAGAGGCTCAGCCAAACCACCTTATTGTATGTTATTCTCTTATTTCCTGAGAGTAGTTGGGGTTGCCATTGTAAACCAATGGATTTTAAGGGTCTGTGGTGTTAGTTTAGTTGTGTCTTTTTGTTTGTTTGTTTTGTTTTTCTGTGGTTCTGAGGATAAAACCCAGTGCCTTCACACTAAGATACAACCTGAGCCCACTTAAAAAAAAAAAATTTTAGGGCTGGGGATTTAGCTCAGTGGTTTCGCTGCCTGCTGCGCAAGCGCAAGGACCCGAGTTCGATCCCCGGTACCAAAAAAAAAATTTTTAGACAGAGACTTGCTAAATTGCCCAGTGGGGCCTGAGCTTGCAATCCTGCCTCAGTCTCCTAAAGTGCTGAGACTACAGGCCTGGCCACTGTGCCCTGCTCACTGCATCGTGTGTGAATAAAATTCAGTTCTACGTTTTATGCCAGAGTATATTACAGCATACCTAACACACACACACACACACACACAAACACACATACAGTGGGTCCATCACTTCGGGATGCTGAGACTCAGTTCTCATTGTGTCTCACTGTCTGCTCTCAGTGACGTCTTGGTAATTTGGGTAGACGTTCCTATCCTGGGCTGGCATTGCCGGATCTGGTGGAACATTTGGAGATAAGAGCAATCTTTATTTTTTTCTTTAGAAAACTAGGTAAGCTGCATATGCTGTTCCAGCATGTACCTAGATTCCCCTCCGCCCCCCCCCCCCCCCCCC